>LUCH01000747.1:139162-175680 GCA_013368495.1 Paragonimus heterotremus | reverse complement strand
GAATACGACTTTCAGTGTGAACATAGACCCGGCAGGCGACACTCTGAAGCATATTCTTTATCGAGACGCTTAGCACGCAACCATGGTGACTGTCCGTTCTGTACTACGCAACACGTAGCGCTAATCAACCCACAGAGCGCGGAATACGGGCACTGGCAACAGGCTCAAGCGACAGATCCTGAGACTGCGCTACTTTTCGAAAGGCGCCGAACTAACGAAAAACGACCAACAAGCAAGGAAATGGAAGGAAAAAGTTATGAATCCCGCTGTCTTTGGGTGCTGTGGGAACAGCCCAGGATGGCGGAGGGAGTATTATTCATCCAACATGGACCCTCTTACATGAGGAGGATTATGGTCCCCCAGTCCATGGTACATGACGTCTTAACAAACCTGCACCGCGAGCTCGGTCATGCGGGAGTAAATAAACTGGAGGCGGCCGCACGACAACGATTTTGGTGGCCATATCAGCAAAGAGATATCAGATTGCTATGCCAATCATGTGAAAAATGCGGTGCCTTCAAAACTCCCCTAACAAGACGTCGAGCACCGTTACAAGTTATGACTGCAGGATATCCCAACGAGTTGGTTGGCGTAGATATTGTGGAACCGTTGCCCGAAACAGCTCGTAACAATCGATACATATTGGTCCCGGTAGATTACTTCACCAAATGGTGGGAGGCAGTTTCGCTTGCACAAGTGGACACATCGACGGTGGCAACAGCCACTGTCGACCACTGGGTGTGCCTTTGGGGAGCCCCTGGCCAACTCCATTTAGACCAAGGTTCCTGCTTTGAAAGCTCTTTGGTTCCCGAAGTGTGCAGGATACTAGGAATAGATAAAACGCGAACCACAGCTTACCACCCGCAAGACAATGGGCAGGTAGAAAGGACTAACCGGTCCCTCAAAAGTCTCCTCAAGGCGTTCACAGAGGAGAATGTCACCGAATGAGACTTAGCTATACCGAAGTGTATGCTAGCTTACCGGAATGCTATTCATTCATCGACTGACTAAACCCCGCATTTCCTGTGGACCGGACGAAAACTGAGATTACTCTCAGATGCCCGATTGCCGGTTACGCAACAGTTGCAACTTCCAGTTGCACAATACGTGAGCAACCTTCTTGATACACTTCGACGAGCGCACCAGATCACACCTGGAGGCATCTCACAGACACCAGAAGGAATATTATGATATGAAGGTGTTTGGAGATCCCCTGAAGGTTGGCGAAAGAGTGTGGCTGCACAACACGGTTCCGAGCCCGGGAGTCCCGCCGAAGATGCACAAACAATGGAAAGGGCTGTACGTTGTCGAACGAATACTTTCTAAAGCAACTTGTCAGATTAGTGAGTTGACAGGAACTGACAGGCAACCAATCATAGTTCACTTCAGCCGACTAAAGCCATATACACAAACTGCATCCCGTGAATCACCACCGGACGCTCCCGAGGTCGGGATGGAAGTGGAAGTTGTGAGCGCGTTAGATATAGATGAGGCACCGGGGACGGTGCTCAGCGAAGGGGGGAGTTGTGTAATGAGCGATCGAAACTAGTTAACGCGCACGGATTGAATTCGAAGTGGTCGCTTCGTCAACATCGTGCACGGGGACTCTGGATCAACGGACAGTCAGACAAACAAAGAGGACGATTGCATTTAAATTACCGCTACGTGTTGCGTAATATAACTTTGGATACAATCTGTCTGCTCTTCTGGTTGCATGTTACAGTACATCATCTGGGAGACAGACTGATCTGTTGAGTGTGTATCACCGCTGTGAAGAGCCAAACCCCTATAGCTTAGCAGGCTGCTCAGTTGGGCAGTTGGGTGTGTATGTTGCAACGCTGACATCGATTTATGATTACTGTTGTTAGTCGGGTGGTCATATTTGAATTGAATTTGCGGAAATATGTTCTTTTTTAGCGCACTGCAGCTTACAACTCTTGGTTCTTTCATCTTACTGTAGATATCCACAAACTTTTCAGGATAGTCGTTATTCACCAGCGTTTTCTTAATAGACTCTTCCTCTTTCTCCAGTCGATCTTCAGTGCAAATCATTCCGGCTCTGTGAAATAACGTTTTCACTAGCCCTCGTTTATAAGTAACAGGTGTGAAGCTAGGGAACTGTAAATGTTGTCCAATCCAAGTTGGCTTACGATAAACAGATCGTTGCAATGTAACATGTTGACGTCTGATTATAAGAATGTATAAGAACGGCAAATAATCATTAACTTCCACCTCATAAGGTATAGATAGGTTTGGGTAGACGGAGTTCAAACAGTTATAGAATGAAATACAAGCACATTCATCAGTAAAAACTAAAGTGTCATCCACGTAACGCTTGTAAAGCAGGACCCTCAAAATCCTTTCCTGGAATTGCCTTTCAAGCATTCCCAGAAATACATCCGCCAATATGAGACCCAGTGGACTACCCATGGCTGCATCATCAATTTTTCTATAGTTAACACCTTCGAATTCAAACGAAGTGTTTTCCGTACAAGCAAAAATGAGACCCTTAATAAGATCCAGTGGAATACCTAAATTTACATTTTGACTGAAAATAAAATCACATAAAAATTCAACGGTTTCACGCAGCGGTACGTTAGTAAATAAAGATTTATCATCAGGCTAAATACATCACATTTATCGCGCATTTTACAGAGGAATCATTAAGGAAATAAACAGGAAACGGGTGGTTCATGAGGTCAGTCAATTCACTGTCACAATGCAATCTACTACCCACTTGAACAATGGATCTTGACAGGCTAACAAGGTGGGGGAATGGCCAGGGCATATCCAAAGCTTGAACGGAATGTTTTTGCACGCACAGGCGTCTCCCAATAGTCTCTGCTATGGACAGAATCCTACGCCTCACCGCCCTCTACTGAGTGGCCTTGACTCGGTAGGTTGGACGAAATGTATGCGTCATATTAACAGAGTGGTTCAAATCCACCAGATGTGATAGTATAACACTGTTGACAGATATCGTTGTTCCACTGTTGAGCCAAGCTGGGTGGTGTTCCCAAACCCGTTCTGATAAGAGTCTGGTCGTGCGGCCAACATAACTGGTACCACAGAAACAAGTAAATTAGTATCTTTAAGGTAGTCTTCAGATAACCATTTTCACTAGTGTATCGTCGTGTGACCTGATGATATCAAAATTCATGATGGATTTGTGGTTTCACTGCACGAGGGCAATTAAATAGACCACATGCTTATACCAGTTTGTTTTTCAACTTACATAACGCAATAACTTAACGGTTATGATGGTTTTTGTCGGCCTCTCGTGATTTAGTTCCGTTCCCCATGTTTAATGTTGAACTCCAATCCGATTATATTGTCTTTCGTTTTGTACCGTTTCAATTCATAAGACCGTGGATTTCCTTTCATACACTATGTCTGTACGTCGCTGCAGTTGTACTCATGATCTGGCAGATTTCCATTACGCTTTCTTTTTGGTTTCTAGTATGTGGCTCCTTTGAAGATGTCTCCGCTTTATCATTTTTGGAAGTTCAGTTGAATCTGGCATATCGCCGTCATTGGGACAGTCGAGTGGTTGCCTTGGATTACCTCAATCCAAACAGTGACTCAGACAATGGAAAATCTCATTCCAACGACATGATTCGCTGGGTTGCCAGATTTCCGTTCCCTTTGGCTCACAGAGAGTACATTTACGCACGTCGATGGTGGTTAGAACCAGCCGATAAGGGAGCACATTCATCATCCGGCGATTCTATACAGAACTCTTCGTCTGATCCTGACCCTGTTGGGGCACATCTGTATGGACGCCATGCGATTGTGCTCTCGCGGTCTTCAATACCGTCCTATCCGCCATATGGAGTGACCACAGACCAATTAGAGTCCGCCTCGTCTTCGACAAGTCGGCTGAAACAAAACCCCGTCCTGGTCACTACTTATCGATCCGAATTGCTCATTCAGGCTCACGGAAACTTTGATGACGTAAGTACTAATGAGATCGCTTGTCCATCTTAATTGAAACACTGGTTCCCACTGATAAACTTGAAAAAGGCCAATAATAGCGTGTAAGATGTCTTGAGTATTGACATTTCGTTCGCATCTCATCGGTTACTTTTGCGAAATTGACATACAAATTATATACCGAGGGGGCAAGCAGCTAGGCAAAATCGATCTAGTCATGAGACAGTCAATCAGGTGACCAAAGCGGAAGCAGTAAGATGCAACTGAAGCGTACTGATTATCAAGAGCATGAATAAAATTGCTGTGGGTCAGATGGGTAATAGGGAATAGGACGAGTCTTTGCCAGCAGTTCATTTGCTCTCAAGTACAAATATATGATAATATATTTTTATATGGAGTTCTAATCGATAACGGTAAGTGGTAACCGTCACCCCTTGAATGCCCCTGGCAGTGTACTTCTGATACTAGCTAAGATTGTCCTTTATATCGCGAATCATGTGATCTTCGTACTGAAGAAACACCTAAATTCGGTTGATCTGCCTTACTTGTTGTAACGTTTATTTCGGCCTGACTTTACTTGCCAGTTATGCGATGGTTACCTTATTTTCACGTTGAATTTAAAATTTCTGTTTGGAGCCACTTTCCTTTCGTGAGTTTGTTGACCGAAATAGATGTTTAAACTTCATATGCAACTCAGATACGTTTTCCACAGTGTGCTCAAGTTAGCTCAATGGTCATGAGGCCGATTACTATTCATGCGGTTGCAGGTTCAGGTTTGGTTACCTCACCTGCCCTTGTCTAGGTTTGACCGTCTCATAATATCACTCAATTTACAAGTGGTCTAGTACGTCACAGGATAGCAAACATCTTGGACATTAGATATTAGGAACGGAGCATTGTATGTCAGAATATTAGTCTAACGACAGCAATTTATATACACCCATCCGGCCAGGTAGTACTCATCGAAGTAATTCTTTATTTCCTGTCAACTTCTTTTGTAGGTACTGCAACCGTTAGAAGCTAGAGTCACTTTGACGCCAGACTTCACTCAAGCCTGTACATAAAGATATGTGGATGTGGAAGGTTACAGTTAAAAAGTTTAATAGCATATGGCATATCAAGTCACATGTTGAGGACTATATGTAGTCGGACTATCAAAATCTGGAAAGTTGTATTTTCTAGTACCGTTCAGTATGTTACCCGACAGTTTGTTGTTATCTGTGTCCATCTGTGTGTCAACCACTGCTGGCTGTTCAAATAGGTCTTTGTCTTTTGAAAGACTGAATATAGTCATTTCACCGAAAATGACAATCTTGATTTCCACGTGCTGTTCTGCTTACTCCATGAATCTGTTACTCAAATGAACTGTTTATGGTTGTTCAGAAAATGTGCGTGTTAAAATTGAAACTTTTTTTAATGAACCGGAATATTCTATCAAGACTATGAAATCGGATAACCGGAGAACTTTCTCCGCTTTTTAAGCAAATTTTGTGATTTACGCATACACTTTCATGTCATTTTCTCCTCATTTTAGTTGGGAATGAATTACTATCTCATATATTTTGACGATCCTCGTCTGCCGATTGGGGATTCTGCTTTCAGTATCATTTCTGGAAATGGTATGATTCGAAATAATTTCTTGTTGATGTGATTTTTGTATTCTCATCATGATCACCAATAGCTGGTCTACTTAACAGTTATAATAGTACTACTGGACATATAACCCTAACCCCGTCTCTTCCTTTGTAGCTAACATGTTAAACTACAACCAGAATCACAGTGTTCATGATTACGACTCGTTTGGTTCCTTTGTGAGCTCCTCATTAACAATTTTGCTTACTTACTATGTTACGCTCGCTCTCAGTCGACATGTTCTAGTTAGCGTTTGAGAAAACTCAATTTTTGCGATTGGTACCGTAAAAATTAGTGATATCCGCATTACGTATAACTTCGCGAACGTATGATCGAGAAGCGTATATATTGTGCAGATTGTGCATGCGCAATCAGTTACGTTTGTTTGTTTGCTAGTGTTGAGTTCACTCAGTTTCGTGACTTGAAGACCTTGCGGGTTACTAATGAATAGTCAACTTTAGTTGCTAATAGCCTTGGGGCATATAATCTTATTGTCAGACTTCAATCATATATTCCATGTCGACTTACAATCTGTTATGTTGCATCGCTAATGGTACATAGTTTTAATTAATTCTGACGGTATCAGGTGAGTGAATCCTCTTGTTGCACATTCAGTCGCTTCGTAGGTTCAAGTTTAACTGAAATTCTTACTAGGTAAAAGATCACTGAAGAACTGTACACTTGAACACGGGTTTACAAGAACCTCTAGATAGATCGTGTTGCAGGAGTGGATAATGACTGGGATACGTTTAGAGATACAAGATTGTTAACTTAAAAGAGTTTGTCAGCAAACTGCTTACATACTTTAAAAAGCGTTTCAGTAGCGCTGTTGATGATCTATGTGCATATGATACTGAAACGTCGGATCAGAAACTTTATGGATATGTTCACGAGCCTCAAAATTTTCTCAATAAGAGGATATAACAAAGGGGAGTTATGCATAATTTAATAAATCTTGAAGTGAAATGACGAAGGGTAAACTTTGATTTCAGACGATCCCATAAAACCAAGTTTTTTAACTTTTATGAAAACTTCACTCACATGGAGGGACCAGTTCATAGTGTGAGGTTATTGTAGCAGTGATTATCACACTCGCCCTAGAATCAGAAAGGTCTCAGTACAGCTTCCTGTCTGAAAGAGGCTATGCGCTGTGATATGATGAACACCTGAGTGTAACACTATAGTTTGAAGTAGGTTCGTCGAAAAGCTTATATGAATGTGAAATTCGCGATCAAATGTGACCGGTATACAGTCTGTGGTAAAATGGGAGGATAAAAACCTTGGAACACAACGAGGTCGGTTACACACTCTGGTGAAATGGAAAACTGTTTTCAAACCTCACATGAAATCGCGCACGAGTCACTGTAGTGTGAATCGATTCAACCGGGTGCGAATGGTATATCGGAAGATCGAATGCCATCCGAAAGGCGAAAGAAATGCCCAGGTATAGGAAAAGTGAAAGAAGCCTCCTTGTTTGTTGTCCCTTTTGGCCTGACTGAAATTACTTCGATAGGGCGTTCCTGGCTGGAATCCGAAGGACAGTGAAAACCTTTGGTTGAGGATGATGCGTAATGCTGCGAAGAGTAGAAGCCACTGGCGCTCTTTTTGAGCATCTCCACCCGTTCCGATTTAATTTTTATGCATTTATTTTCCCCACATATTTTTCATCAGACATAATTCACGATTTCCCGCCTGTTGTGGCATGTTTGTCACCTTATGTAGCCTGTCACGTAATGTATCAACATATGCACATGTATATAACAATGGCGGAACAACAGTGTAAGTTAACACGAAGCATTTGATTGGACTCTGTGGGATTATTTGTCATTGTTGTTGAACATTTAATGATAGGGATGGCTGAAATTCCACCTCTCAGGGTGTATGAAGTAAGTTCTTGGGTTGACGACCGACACCATTTGTCTAAACGCTGAGCTGCAACCTCTTGAGGATAGCGTTCGTCTCGCCCGATCTTTTTGGCTTGAGAGTTAACGATATTGCCTTGCTCATGTTTATCAACAGTTCCTTGGCCAGATCTCGGTTTTGGTTGAAACAGCTGACCTCGCTGCACCAATTGGACGTTGGTTTTTCTTTACCGTCTAAAACATTGTAGCCTCAAGGAGGCAGTGGATAAGGCTTCTCACATTAGATGTTTACTGCTTGAAAGCACTTAAAGGAGAATGTATCTGTGTATGGTTGTTTTACTCATCAATGATCCATTCATCGTTGATTGATTGACAGTTCGTAATTTAATTTTTGGAAGTCCCTTTAGATTTGTTTGCAGTTAAAAAGTCCTCACTATGCTCGTGTTTGCAGGTAATACGTTTGTGTGACTTTCGTTTTGTAGAACCACAAGTTAGAATTTCGTTCGATATCCGTCCGCTAGTAGTGAACTTTCACTTACAGCTCGGTTGTTCGTTTGCAAGGTGTAGGCACCTTGATGTTGTATGTTTGAATATAGACGTAGCTATTTTTAGTAGTTAGGTCCCTTTCCGTCCCCTTCTTTTTTTCTTTCTGTTTTTTTTACAGGGTTTGGTTTTTTTCATGGTTGTATGGCAGTTAAGCATCAGTGTGAACCACTGATGTATTGCTGTCTACGATGATGAGTAGTGAACTGAGCAGGCTGAGTCGACTTCACTGAACTGTCAACATTTATTTTTGAGGGTGAACTACATGTTACTGATGAATGGTGTAGCAGACCAATTATTTTAGGGGAGATTCAGCTGTGAAAAATCTGAGCCTCGGCTGGGTCCAGTGATGAGAACAGCAGGTGTGACGGAACCTTCAATCTCCAGGGTCGTCTGTGTAGATTCCACGTGGCACCACACTGTTCCTGTCGAGGGTTACAGTCCAGCCGAAACTCAGAGTTTCAATAGTTTAGTCTTCTAAATAAGTTATTCTCCGTACGAAGAGATGACATTTTTTTGACTACAGTGATGAAATGTGATGTTATGGAATGTAAAATTTTGCAGTCATTCTTTCCTCGTTCACTACACGTTACCACTGAGCTATTGGATGAATTCACAGAACACTTATCATCCAAACCCACCGTTGCGATTATACGATATCAGTCACCTTCATGTGTGTGTGCGCGAACGTCAAATTAGTTGATCGTTGTTCGCCTGGTTGATAGCCAAGGCTTTATTTTTAAAAATTAAAAATTGCGTCTGATTTCACAAGATTATAAGTATATATTTGTTGTAAGACAACGAGAACTACATACACGTCGCAACCTCAGACGAATGGTGAGCGTACTTACTGGTTGTTGGGAATATCGTACACACCCACAATGTTATTTCTTTGGTGGTGTGTCTGAAATTAGTTTTACTGTTCTAACGGTTCACCATTTTGAAGATTCGCATTCTGAGACGATTCTCCTTGCCGTCTTCGCCTCTGGAAGTATGCCTAGGTTTTCAAGTGGAGCTTGTATGACCACACTAATCGTCAGAAGTGTCTCGCTTCCTGAGAACAGAGGCAGAAGGGACATTATAAAAAAAATTCCAACGCGCACATAGCTGCATATCACTTAACCTCAATCGCAGCTTTCGCATTCAGCCGAAATTTTTAGCAAGCTCTTTTTGAACAGAAGCACCACACCTGAGTTTTGATCTCTAATCGGCAAAGTTTATACATCCTCACCTTCAACGGGATCTGAATTTCAGTCTACCTGCTTGCGAAGGGATTACGTTGATCGCTGAATCATTGATTTCACATTAGTCTTGTGGTTAACAAGTGAACCAAACCTCGATATTAACCATCACTTTGTGAATTACCGTCCTGTCAATCCTTACTTATTAAAGTCGAAATTGTTATTTCTGTTGAAAAAAATAAGGTGTTTTCGATAGCCTGAACTACCCAGTAAATGGTAATATTAAATTTTGTGTGATTGCTGCTTTAAAACAAACGCTGCATAACCGATCTCGCCCTTTTTTGTACTCACCAGCTAGGGATGTATGCTGTAAACGAGGTTTGACCTGGCCACCATGATCAACGTTTGTGACTGGGGCGATTAGTGTCATTGTTATGTATTTTGTTCACTCACCCACCCCTACACAGGTTTTGATTATGTAACCGTTAGTCAAGCTGATACGAACTTTGATTTGTGACATGAGGGTTGTCGGTTCATGTTTTGACCAAGCTGGCTGTATCCGGTAAGCAAAAAGAAGAACGAAAACGGTCATGGAATGTCGCGTTGAGAGCAATCATCATGCAACGTTGTGGCTGTAACCAACACGAAACTGGCAGTCTGACGCGGACTGTGTCTGTCTACACGAACGCGACGTGAACAAGTTACACGATGTTAACTGGTTTGCTATTTGTCCATGTATCTGGTAAGGTGATTACCAGAGCAAGCTTAATCGATGTGTTAAAGCCTTCCCCGTATGTTCCATATCACGACGGTGCAATCGCCTCGGTGCAGATCGCGTATCCAAGCTTTACCGCTTTTACAGCTCGCTTTTCGTCCACTCACTTGAGTTGTAGCAGCATCTTGCAGCTACAGATTTCAAGTCGACATGAAGTGCATTTATAACCGGCTTCTGAACTGACTGTTTAGTTAGTTCATCACGCGTGTATCAACGTTTGTATGAACAGCAATACGAGCCACAACAATTGGAGGAAAAATGTAATTTATATAGGGTGAAAGCTAGAATGGTATGGGAAAATAATGGTAGCGTACGATATTCCGCAAGTCGAGCGCTATTGTTTTGTATTCTTCGTTATGCTAACCGGCTTTCTTAGCCAAGAGTGTCTATTGTTTTTCGGACTTCACCCAGAAGCTTCATCTTATTCTTCGATTAGTCTAGTTTGTTTAACCGCTGTCGCATTCTACGCTGATCTGTTGCGCTTTGTCCCATTCAGCGGTCAGTTTAGAAAAGCGCTTGTATGAGGAGGGTAACACATTAAGATTTTATAAGTTGTCTGTAAAGAAAAATACACACAAATCCAGTGTTAACTATGTTGTGTTCCAATGGGCGGTGTACAGTTGAACCAGCAAACTGTTCTGATGTGTGACGCTCAGCTCGGTGCTATTAGTTTAAGGTTTCGAATGACAACCGTGCATCATTGTTCAACCTCGCAGTATTTGTCAACTTTATTTAATATTCGTTTCTTTTTTAAACTGTTCCCCCTCCAAATTCTTCTACGTTCTTTTGCAGCTATGAACCAGTTTATGAATCAGCTACACTCTGCAGCGCTTCGATTGGGTCAAACTGGTCTTCCTCCAGGTGTAGACGCCGTGATATTTCATCCGAGATCTGTTAACGAATCTCAAGCACCTCTTATGCGTTCCACAGATTCTACACTACCAGAACTTGTCTCCTCCAGTGAACCGGATTCCGGGGCGACACGACCATCTAAGCCACGATTTTTTGCCGATTATGTACCCGAATCCCACCATTTCTCTACAGCTATCCACTAAGTACCACTTTGCTTGTTGGTTCTGCCCATAAGCAGCTCTAGAGTTGTCAAATTTTTACAGCATTTGCCCAACTGCCTTGAATTTGGTCAGCACGGATCCAAGTGATTGGTTGCCCGCCTGTTTTGTGGCATCGGTCTGATGCATGGGCTCTCTTTTTATGTCTACCACTTGCCTTCACTTGTTCACACCTGCAGACTCGATTAGCTTGGAACTCGTTAGAATTTCATTAGTTTCTCTATTTTCGACACTCGTCCATAGTATGTGCTGATACTTCGGTTGTCACCACGTTTCACACTGCTGTGCAGCGTTGTCGATCTTTTGTTTGAGTGCTCTTATTTTCTTTTGGTTTTTTCGATAGAAAAGAAGGCATTGACTTGTTAAGGCTTGGGTTCTCGATTTTTTATAATTCTAACTGACCAAGCTCATTCTGTAATTCCTTGTCGATGATATCGACGAGTTTCGGATGGATGTGAACTCTGCCATCTGAATAATTTGGGGTTAGATAGTTCTCATACGTAGTTCGTTCATTTTGAACTCACGTTCAGGAATGTGTCCGCTAGCGTAAGGATATACTTTAAAGATCGTACATTATGGGCTGGTTTATGTTTCAACAGTTAGGCTAAATTGAACTCTAAGACGTTGTAGTATTTGGAGCTCGCAATGTTAATGTGTTTATATGTTTGCTTGCAAACTTTTCCTTGTTACCGCCTACTCGTTTCACACAAATTTGCTACATCTTCATCACAGTTGCTGACAGCAATACGCAAGTGGTTGATATAGACATTTGATTATCATACAACCGTGTTAGGAAGAATAATTCATAGTTTGCCGATATATGGAAGGGATCAGATTTATTCTGTGAAGCTCCTATATCCAAACTCAAACGGTCAATGTCAGGGTGCCTGCGCCTTGCAACGGACAAGTTAAAACAAGGTAGTGTCCACAAGGCAACTTGTTTTCGTTGCTCCGTCTCTGGGCAGAAAGCACTAACGTTTACACGTGTTGTATCTCCTATCGTTTCCGACCGATAATCAAGCAGCTTACGAAAACCTGGTCTCGATAGACAAGCATTATGCACTTCTGACTTACTGGTAGCTGGTCTTTTTTAAGTTTGTCAGGTGTTGTACAGGTAATATTTGCTGAAGACGTGTTTGGGATTGATGCTTGTCATTTGTTGAATTTTAGCATGATTGATTTACTTAGCTTTGATGTTAGATTGCTCACATTCCAGCTTGTGATTCACTGTATCAGATGTGTGCTGTTCGTGTTCACAGATGCTTAGGTGTTACTGTCATGTTTCATGTGCTTAACCAAGCCAAGGGTGGTGTCTTTTTAGTAGAGTACACTAATTCACAGTCGTTTTCATCTCTTTTTGAGCGCACATTCAGTAAGAATCGAAGCATGACTATCCTGCCTGTGTTTTGTCAGCAAATCATAATGAACCCGATTTTCACGTCTAAATGCTCACCCATATTCGCTCACGTGTAATGTTCAAGTAGCCCGGTCATCTCGAAGGGAGTTATAAAAACTCTTCTGTCAACTCCAACTGCTGACGTTGTGATCAGGACTTCTTAGTTAAGAGTATGTACTACTGACAGGGTCTAACAAGAATGCAAACCGACTGATGCTTTTCTAAAAACCTGACTTAAATGCCTGTTTGACTGCGAGAGCTGTATACATTTAAGTGGTGTTCAACTTATGTAGAATTGAAATGAGAAAAATGATCCGTTCTAAAATTGCTAACGTTCTAGCATCTCTACTACTTCAGCCTATACTAGAGAAACCACTGAACGTATCGACCATAGTTCTCTTTCTCTGGGGGCCCCAACTCATGAATTGACCATGTATATAGAATTAATGGTAACCTACCTGGTTATTTTGAAAACTTACCCGTCATTTTTTGTGCGCTTCACTTACGAATAACATGCAGCTGATATTGCACTTTATATGCCGTTCCCAAGAGATTGTAAGTGATAAATGAATACAATTTCATATTGACTGAACACCACCTATAATTAACTGTAGCTGTCGCATTCTCACAGACTTTCCAGTCGGCCCATTTCGAAAGTCTATGGGAATGTGACAGCTAAGGTCAATTGTGGGTGATGTTCAATCTATATGAAAATCAAAATCCCCTGCTACTCATCAGGAATACAATTTCCTTGCCCACGATACTATGACAAGTAGGTTCATGGGTTCTATCCTCTTCTCCTGTATCGAAGTGGCTCGGCCAATGTGTTGAAATGACTGTTCTTTGTGAAACAGAAGTCTCGGATTGCACTGTGTAACTATAATAAGGTCAAAACACAATGTGTGTAACGGTTACGGGTAACTTAGTGGACTGGAGTTCAAGTGAGTTTTGAAATTTGACGTCTGTTTTCTCAAAACAGACAAGGTACCAATATCTACAGCGTACGATATCGCAGGATTTCCACAGAGCGGTCAGGTTAGCTACCTCTTGTGGATTGGACTCCGGATTTCCAGTGGTGCCTCTGGGGAATCGAACTAAATGGGGGACAAGAACTGTGATGGGATCTTGAAGTGGACCTTCCGGAATCTTACATCTGATCGGGCGGTAAGAGAAGAAAGTAAAACAAAATGGATAGGTATTATTCTGATCAAAAGGGATATTTCTTAACCAATCTTTCAAGTCCGGTAATCTGTCATACTGGACAACCTGACAATTCAAAACAGCCACTAAGAAGACCATCACACCACAAAGTGGATTACACTGATCAAAAAAACTGCTGATATCTTTTATGAGGAAATGCGCTCTCTGCTTCTCATATTGTGAACAACAGCACAGACAGACGTGAGTTTTACGTTGGCGACTGATGAGAGTAAATCGAAATGTTAACATCTCGCGATATATGTCTTCTCTCTGTTTTGACTAAATGGATTAAGGGAACGCAATGTTTTAGACGTGAGTATGTTTGAAACCAGGATAGAGGGGCATTTCCAAAAATAGCGAATGAAAAGTGTATCTTAGCCGACCATAGGAATCGATTAATGTTTTTCATATAAGAATAACCGTTGTATGGATCCGAACTTAACGCTCACCATGGTCTATCTTAGTAGTTGATGACGAGTCGAATTTTTAGACGCCTATCGTCAGCCATATCTGTGAGAGAGCTGTTCAGTCTGACTCCGATACCTGTTTGGTTTCAACAGACAGGGATTACGTCCGTGTAACTTTTTCATAATTTAAGAAATCGATGTTTCTCATCAAGTGGTTTCGGTTGTCAAATTGTGTACCAATCATATCTGACCGTCTATTCCATGTTCAGATAGACTTTTCAGCGGACCTCTTTCGAAAAGCAATACTCACATACAATTTCATTCGCCTTAAAGCTCGTCAGTCATGCATATTGTTGAACATTACACCGTTGACTTCGAGTCTGTCACAGTCGGGGTGTCATATATAAACACTTAACCACATTTGTTTTCGAGTACTATCCAAGATGTCTTACAACCTCGAATGTAGACATGGTAGCACTCTTCCCAACTCCAATCGACGCCCTACAATTAGGATTTTTTTAGTATATTTTTAATTTTTTTGATTTATTCTTGGCTTCCGGTCGATAGCCTGCGTCTCCAGAGTTTTGGACTTATTTTTTCCAGTCCACAGTGTTATGATTTTGTCTTTCCAATGTTGTTGTCAGTTGCTATCTTCTTCGATTGTACCTTTCTATTCCTATCGGAAACATTAAACAAAGGACGTTTTTCACGATAATCGCATAATCACCAATGTGGCCTTGTGTTAATATGAGTACGCCCCCAAAGCCAAAGGTTCGTTAAGGAGAAGCGTAGTTAGGAGGGGAAAATGAACTGGCCAACACCTGCGCTTCCATATCGATGCACCGATCAGTCTGAAAAGTGACCTTATACGTTGTTTGACGTACAAAGCAAAGAGGATCTGTGCAGTTTACATGATAAAAAGGGGACTAAAGAACTTGTGGGAGATTCTTGGTAATAATATCTATCCGAAGAAGCTTATCAGCAGTAACAAGGGAAAAAGATAACCGCGACCTTTGGTGGACACTGTTGACAAGAAGAACGTCGACTTAGTTTCGTCGACGGGATTGATAACGCGTCAAATAACTAATGCCATCAGCACAACCTACTATGCCGCAAGTTTTGTTGTCACATTTCACTCAAAACTAGTGGTACCATTGAATTTGAAAAATAACGTGCCTACTAATGTCGCCTCTCCCTTCATCTGGCTGACTCAACATAAATGGGTCACACTACTAAACACTTGGACAAATTCGCTCTGGGATAATAAAAGGATAAATCCTGGTCCATTTGATCGATTGTGATCGACACAGACAGATATAGCGTTTCGCACCATCTACCGGATACCGGCCGTAGAGGGTTTGGATTGGACAAACGCATCGATACGAAGTCAGCCAGAGATTCGCTGAAGGTTACGACCAATCAGTGTCGACAACGCGAGCAGACTGGTATGTCAACGTGAGAACCAATCAGGACGGCACGCTGCTCCAGCATCGGATTTTGTTGAGTATCGGGGTAAAACAAGTTCTTTAAGTGCGTCACGCGTTAAAACGAACGAGATACAAGTAGAATGGAGCCGACTAATGAGAAAGCTGAAGCGTCAGCACTAATTGTATTTCTTCATTTTACTGATGCGTCTTGTCTATAAAATAACCAATAGGAATTCAATAAACTGAGATTTGCTTCGTGCCACGAAGACTGGTATTTGCTTTCATTCCGGGAGGCAGCGATTTTTCAACACCGGTCAGCTTATCGCGAAAGGTCAAATGCCCTATCCTGTCGATAACAGAGGCGGTTCCAAACCGACTACATCACTCGGAGATGTTTGCGGAAGCAGTTCGTTCAAACCGTGTGAACATTTTGGGCAAGCACGATCGCCCAACCTGTGACACAATTTGTCTTCGTTCCACTGTTTCAGCCCATTTAACATTGATTATCGAGGACCAACCTCGCTTGTGTTTCTAAACCCACCAAAGTAGTTTTAATTACTTACCCACTCTCCCTTGATCAGTAATTTCCTGGTCGTCACTTAATTTTATATAATTGTAGCAACCACAGAAGATAATTTGTGGAAACTAGTGTGTTTCTCATAATGTTCACGTTGTCTGGTCATCTTGATGGAAGATACAATAACTGTCCCGTTAACTCCAACCGACGTTCCCTTGATCAGGACTGCTCAGTTATGTTTCAGTCACGTGACTCCTTGAGCTTATTGAACACTGTTTTAATTGTAAAGCAACCTTTTCCCGTGACAAATTTGAACAGAGAAGTCAGAAACAGCGAAATGTGCTTGAGAGATACATTGTGCAAAAAACTGTTTCTGACTTCTCTGTTCAAACTGTTTTAATTATTGTTAGGGAATTCAAGTGATTTAAATCGAACATCATTCACACTTGCTGGTAGCTTTTACGTGGGTTCTATGGGGATTCCCAATTTACTCGAACTTTATTCGCTAGCAAGAATGGCTGAAAGTTTAGTTTTGGTAATTTGGTCTTGCCTAATTTAAGGCAAGTGGTCTATGTGTTTTTCATGAGCATGTGGATTGCAGTTCCAATTTCGGTTGCGACAAGGATAATAGCAAGGGACTAACTCGAAAATAGTTGTTCCTTCTTAAAGTTGTTGATTGTAAAACCTACCTGAATGCGGAAACCAGGGTTAAATGTGAGGATATTCAATTTTGGGACCATACATAAAGCATAACATTTCAAAATCCCGGTAGCTGATAACTCTTCCGATAATAAGCTCTACGCTTCAATGCTTAAAAAACCCAAAGGTTCAAAATTGATAGGGGTGATTATTCTAGCAGCGATCCTTGGAATGTAGTGGCCTTGATACATAGAAACTGGTAGAGAAATTTAATGAAAACATACTGTCTTAATAAGATTATTCTGTATGAATCAGCTGAAAAGTCTATATGAATGTTACCGTTGTAATAAAATTTGACATGTTCGACTTCTGTCAACGGAAATCCCCAATTAATTGTTTCGTTTGTTGACGTACATTTTTAGGGGGTAAGCTTTTTGATCGACAAACTTAGTCGTTTAATCAGAATGCGTCCGAATTAGTTGGCCAAAGTTGTCGTAGGATGTGACGCGGTTCTCCCGTCAATCAATCTTATGTAACTGGTTTCAGGGAAGCTGCGAATACTGTTGAAGTTTTGAACATCAGCACGGATGAACAATACCTTCGTTAGTCACTTACTGACCTCGATGTTGTCACGACTACGTTCAGGTAGTAAGCCCCGACTTCCCTGATATTTTCTAATCAGTATGGAATGGTTGTTTTGTTTGGGTACCGTTTCTTGTTGAATCTTTGTGGACGCATTTTCCCCCTATGTCATACGGTCTCCGAAACGACTGGAAATACTGTGGTAAATCACTCGCTATGTCCAAGTTTAACGTTAGGCAATCCTAATTTCAGATAGAATCATGTTAGTCGATGACAACTTCACTTCCGTTGTTATACGATCCACAATGTACTGAATTGATTAAGGATTGTTAAGCATGTGTCTCGCATCTGGCATACCGTTTGAATGTTTTGTGTATTTTATTCAAGTTTGAGTATACAATAGCAAATTTTAAACAAACTTTGTTTATAAGTTCCGACACGCCTTATCCAGAGAAAGTGAATTATTTTTTACTACAACGCGAACTGACCAAACTGGAGTTTGATTAGTGAGCTTTTTAAGCATGTTGTTCAGTCTGGTAAATAGTTGAGACTAAGTGGAAGCTGGCACATGATGTTCATTCTACGTAGTTTTCTCTGTTTCGGTTCGAGTTCCAACTACGAAATGTACACCACGATGTTCTATACCTGTACTGGAAGGCCGGCTGTATGGTATATTGTTTGTCTGGCAGGGAACCTGAATTTGCACTTCTAGTTGACCAAACTGCTATTTCTGTTGAAATGGCTTAACTAGATCTACTGTTGTTACGAGTCGATGTTGAGCTGTTCATGTGTAGCCAACTGCAATGACTTTATCTGAGATTTGCATGGATTAGCAACGTTAATTCTTAATTGTTGTAAACTCTCAAAGGAGTACGCTGGTTCGTCCACGATATAGTAATGAGCCTAACAGAACTCAGATTCTCCTCCTCGTAATAATGAACATTGAGAATCTCGGCCCCATCGAATAACGCGACTGTCCCCGTTAATTGCTCCCAAGACAAACAAAAAGAAGGATGCATAAAGCAACTTTGGTCCGCTCCAACAACGTGTGCCTCAAGCAGAAAATAACAGGGTATTTATGTAGTGCATTGCGACCTACAAGCATTCTCGAATCAGAAGATCGGAGAACAGTTACCAAAAATAGTATTTAAGGTCATTAAGCAATCAACTAGCGTAGCGGAATGAAGGTTGAACAGGCAAAAAACTAGCGAAGATTACCACCCGACTGATCTGGCCGTTTCCGCTCAATCTGATTGAGTAAAATCGTTTTCTTGAGGAAGGAGACGGTTTTGAACGGAGAAAATAAATTCCCTAACACCTCCCCCATGAAGATTGTTGTGTTCAATCATAGAACTGCTTCCGAGGATCGGTTTACTGCATTTGTTCGTCCGTGGTCTCCACTCGAAAGAACACCTGTGTTCAACATCCTGGAATTGTAAACTCGGTCCTGTCGAATGTTCGGTTTCGGTAGGTCGTTCTTATTTCTTCAAATCGAATGCATCCAGCAACATATCGAGTTGTACGGTTGATTCAGCGTGGTCGTACAGTGCATCTCCGTGATTTCGGCAAATCCGATTTGCGTGACACACATATGTGGCTTTGCCGATGTTCATTGTATAGAGGACTAATCCTTTCCGTTGGACGATTATTCCTCTCCTACAGTTCAGCGGTCCATGAAACATGCGTACAAGAACCGCCTCATCGATCGTGAAGTATAGTGTATTCACTCTGTGTCTTTGATCGTACTGTCTTTCCATTCCTAAATAGCGTCCTCCCTTCCTGTTTGAATGCGGGATCATGATATCAAGGTAGTTCTCAGTTTTCTATTGAACATACATTTTGCTGACGACTTGCCATCTGGGACGTTCGGATTTGGGGTTGTTCGTTAATTGGTCAAGAAAGTCTGTGAAACTTGACTTGGGACACCTTCTCCTCTGGTCTTCAACAACGCTCGCTTCAAGGTGTCGACAAACCCTTACAGTTGTCTACTTTTATTGAGGATTGTAAACTGTGGATCGCATGTGTTGGATGTCTAGTCGTTGGTAATAATTTTCGAAGATGGAAGAGGTGAAGTGTGATACGTTTGTCCATTAAGTGGCCCAGCAAAATGCATGTGGAGTCTTTGCCAGAATCTTTGAGCTGCTGGCCAGGTATGCAGTTCACATTCGAACGAGTGCAAAATTTTATGTCATTCGGAGGTCCTTTTTACCTCCGTACTTTTTGTTGTCATTAGCACACTTGAAAGTGTAACCCGTTTTGCTTACTCAGGTACTGCAGTCTCTTCAGCCTTCGGAGGAGCTGTCAACAAGGGTCAGAAATGCGTGTTATCTTTGCCCCCCCTCACCATCTGTGACATCGTAAGGACGTCCAGTTATCGTTGAAATAAACGGTCACGATGCTCGTTTGCGGTCCACATCACTCTGCAGTTGTAGACTTGAACTTGGACCATCAACCGTTTAATAAAAACACAAGGTGATTAAGTAACAATATGATCAACAAATATAAGGATCATGACTGTTGCGTTGGTTAAGATTAACGTATTGGGAATGTACTCATCAGTTGGGAATTGTGTGCAGCATGGTAGTGTGCAGTGATCAATGATGCCTCTGCATCCAAAGTGTTGCTAGCCGTTGTGCCTTATCTTGTTTTACTGATGAGTAGTAGGGGATTTTGATTTTCGTATAGATTGAATATCATCCACAATTGATCACAGCTGTCGCATTCCCATAGACTTTCCAGTCGGCCTCTTTTGAAAAGAAGCACTAGACTCGAGTTTCGCTCTCATTAGAGCTCGTCAGTAGTGAATATTCTCGCCAATGCCGGGACTAGAACTCCGGCCCAGCTTTTCATGGGGCAACCGTGTTTATCACTGCGCCGTTGACCTCACATTAGGCACAACCGAATTATCAGTGTGGACGGTCAACTACTTCTGCCTGTAAGTAATGATCAGGTTGCCCGATCGCCTCGAGAAGAGACAGTTACCGTCTGTTAACTCCAATCAATGACCTCTCGACTAGGACTTCTCTCCAAGTTGAAATCACAGAAATTATTGTCTTGTTGAGCGGTATATATATATATAGCTTTATGTTACTGTGATATGCCATATGTTGTACTGAACTTGACCTCTGAGGACGCAAGAAGAACGGGTACGGACTTGAAAGTTGACCGATTATTTGCGCAAAATGTTCACAAACTACTTTCCCCTTTACTGTTGCTAGTGGATACGGAGGCAAACACAGCAGTTCGCGTGTAAGTTCTTCGCACAAAGCATGTCTTTTGTTGCCAAGCCGTCTTCTTTGATGTAAACCACCACACCGCATGTTTTGATCTGCCCATCGATGGGTGCATTTGGAGATTTTTTTTTATAAATAAAACTGGAGTATGAGTAAAGCGGTCAGCTTGTTTATTACACAAATTCCCCAGAGTCTGTTTAACTATGGGTGACATGCTGATTCTGGCTACCCATCTCCCGACGGATGAGACTGGGATACCATCTATTTTGTTAATGGCAAATTTTTATGACTGCTCTCGGATACGTGATTGACTGCACACGGCATGCCTTAGCTAGCATTCAGTAAAAAATAACCATATCGTCTGCATATCGTCTGGCAGCTCCGAATCATTCAGGTCAATCGGTGATTACCTACAGTGAGTTCTGTCAAATAATCCAGCTATGCAAACTCATTGTACCTTGTCGTGATTGTTTCGAAGTTTGCCTACTAATATGCCTTTACATCCACTGTTCGCCTAAAGCCCAAGTTGATTTCCCACACGCAGTGAAAGCCCAAGGTTCTCGAATCATCACGATCAGATGTAATACACATATCAGTGTTGTCAACCATCCCTATCTTGATGCAGAACTTATTGTCAAGGTGAAGTGATTCTTCACCTACACTACTCTTGATGTTATCTTGGGCAGGTTGTAACAGCTTGACTTCTATTACTGTCTGGGAAAATTCTCAAACGCATGAAGACGCCGATATGTCAACTGTATGTTCTGCTCCATACAGTTAAACTTGTCGGGCATCGAAATCTGGATATGACCTAGGGGTGTTATTCCACAAAGGGCATTTAATAGTTTTGTTTCGTAGACTGTGAACATGGCATTCTTTGGAACTAGAAGTGCCATGGGTCCTAACGACAGTTATGTGGCGTCGCGATGAATACGGTCACGAATGCATTGGCCGTCTCCGATTGTTTGGTCATCAACATCAGTGACAAGATGACGAGTACATGAGGCACATTTAAATTGTGTTTGGTATATCCATTTTTCTTTGGTTTCGATCATCGACCGCCGTCAGTTTTTAAACCGTCCGCTATCTTTCACACAAACCTGGGCCATGGCGGCACTTTGCTTTTTCTTTACCTCTGTTGCACATTCTGTGATGAATGTATTTTGTGTTTGTCCATCTAACTTTAGGCCCTTGTTTCTCTTCTTCCTCCTCTCTAAAGTAAGATAATCTGCGGTCTCATAACGAGCTACTTCTTGCTTTGTATTTTTAGTGTTTCTTCTCCATTTAGGTCTTACTATTTTAGTCTATATTTTTTCGACTCATAGAGATAAAGGTTTCATTTTCATACTAACCTGCCAACTGACTAACCAGCATTGGCCGGCTAGACACAGAGGCCTCCACTCACACGCCTCCTGGTCTTATTCCTTCGGGTTTACACTGGATAAATAGTGTGTGAGTGGAATCACAAGTAGTGTAGCGCCAGTCACTTATGGTGAAAGCTAGACGCAGGCGTGCTTTGGCTTTGGTCATTGTGATAGGCTAATCCTGAACAGATTTTGGCAACCATAAAAAACAGAGTGGCAACAACACTAGCACTGTCAGCATAACTGCTTTCACCAACCTTGCCGGACGTACAAAGAACAAACAGCTGTTTATCTAGATTATATTGTCGCTTGAACTGTAGGGCAAAGTTTACGAAAGTCGTGCAGCGTTGAGATATCCAATACAACCCGTCAGCTTAGTTTTCAAAGTGGGTATGCACATAACAAGATTAACGGACTGATTACCGAATATGTGTCAAACCTATCTGTTAAGGTATTTGTTTTATCACCTCAGCCACAGGGGCTACTATAAGCAATCATTTATGAATATTTTGCCAAGTCACCCTGCAGGTGGCTTTGGACCGAGAGGTGAATATGATCTTCTACCACATTGTTAGCTGGTGGCCAACAGATAGAGACTGCTCGTAAGTGCTGTAGATGGTTCTACCAGTTCGGTAATGCAGATTTTGAAGACGATCAGAAGAGTGGAGTATTTTGTGCTTCTCTACGTTAAGACATACGTCTTGGGGTGATTCATTTACGTTTTCCTCCGTTTGCTAAATGACCACTTGATATGCAGCTGTGTAGATTTGCATGTTTCCTTTATGAGATATTGGCAGTTGGTAAACTAAACATATTTTCGAGATTGTCAACCTTCGCCAGAACTTTGCTGCCACTTCGCCTTAGAAAAACCTCAGGCTATACAGACTCCAGAACAGTTCCTCCCCCTAAAACAAACACAATTCGACTGTCATTTAGCTAAATGTTCACATGCACGTCCTTTTCGTCCTATTTTTTTCCAATGGATATCAAGGCAAGCGTGGAAATTCTTCCGTTTGTGTTCTGGTCTTGTACTAATCATACTAGTGTCACTCTCCGTCGGTTTTTTTATCCAGTTGAGGGTATAATTTTCGCGGTTTGCTCTCGTTTAACTTAACACTTACATGTAACAACGATTTTAAATTGGTTCAACCTGAACACCATCCACATCTGCTAGCAGTCTTTACATTCAGATGAACTTTTCGACCGGCCCATTTTGTAAGGAAGCACTGGACACGAGTTCCGCTGTTACCGGAGCTCAACAGTAGTGCATATCCTTGTCCGAACCGGAGTTTACACTTCCACCCTCTTGTTTGTGAGACCATTGTGGTAACCAAAAAGCAGTAACCTCATAATGGGCCTATAGAATAATCATATCAAAACAGTCAACCGTAGCCTATTGTGAATAGTGTGTTCAGCTTGTCCGGTCATTTCGAAAAGAGAATAAACAAAATCGCTCTGTTCATTCTAACTGATACCCCATCAATCAGGAACTAGCTTCCTCATCGCCAAACTGCCGTGGCATTTCCAGCATGACCTGCGTTGTTTATGTCCTTGTACAGCATGTTCTGCTTGTCAGAAGCTGACCTCAAAAGACTTATGTGGTCTTGAGCATCACCTGCTCGCTTCACTTTGTATATCCGGAAAAGCCTTCTTTTATTAGAGGTTCATGTAATTGTGTGTGTTTAGTAGTGAGACATGCTAACTCTGTGGTTTTCCTTTCACCATTTTAACACGTAATAAAATATTCATCCGGCCTTTCGGACGACCACAGTAGAAGCGTGTATCTACAGGTAGACGAGCGGTCTACCAGAAGTGTCCGTGTGCTTTACAAGCATTCATAAACGCCCAATGCTCACCACATACGTGTTAGCCTGCTTGCTGGAAATTGTGTACACATGAGATGACATCGTTTTCTCCGCATCCGACGAAGTCATTTTAGGAATAGAGGTGCGGGGTGACGTACACGTCACCCTTTCCAAAAGTGATTCGTTTTTTTGGGGGGGGCAATCCCAGCAGGAAATAATCAAAAATTCACGATCAAGAACACGACAAACTGTTTATTTTTAAATTACTTGAGAGGGAGAGAATAGTAATTGATTCCAACCTGCTCTGTGACCGACGGCGATAGTCATTACCTAAGCAGAATGGACATGCAAGAACGCAGAGAATCCACCAGAGTGCAACCTTGAGAAACCGACTTTCTTTTCGGAAGCACAGTCTCCTTCACTCCAAACTTCAAACAAAATAAACTCAACAGACAATTAAATGAAACATATTTTAAAAGTATACCATCAATTGTGTGCGAACCACTGCACAGTCCAGTGGAATGGCGCCGAGTTCAGATAGACACCTCTTGTAGCAAGCGTATATGTCAATGTATATGCAAAAAAGCATGCAAAGAAATATAGACTATCGCTGGGATCCTTCGAAAATGACATTGTCTTAGGTCCCTTTTCTATATCATCTCGTTCTGTAAGGATCACCTTATTTCTGTCTGTCGGCCTCTCCACTTGTATAGGCCGTACGATCCCGTTCGTCTCTGAAACCCAGAAAAACCCCTTGGGGCATCCCAAATTGATATCCAGACATCTTAAATTTAAAAAGTATGGTAAGCTTGTTCCTTTGCGAATCTTAACCAAATAAAATTTCAAAAAAAAAACATTATAAACTTTATTTCGTTAAGAATTTACAAATTATTTAACATTATTACTTGACTATTTTAACTTACCGGAAGTTTGGATGGGGACGATCTTCCCACTGAAGAACAAACAGTCAACCGGTATACCCTTGCGAGTTGGTCGAGCAAAGTACACAAAATGGGCATGAAAAAGACATCGCCTGCGATTTTCCAGTAAGATTCTTAATGAACTGTTGTGACTATCACGCTGTATTTACTTTATGGTTTCTGCAATCCCTGTCTAACCTAGCACAGACTGTGTCAGCTTTATGTGGACTTCATTTCGTCTTACGCTTCCTTTAGCCTTGCGTGTTCTGACTGTTCGTCTTTGTTAAACATTCCAGAATGTCACTTGCTCAACCGTCACCGTTGAATTGGATTAGGAGTGACATCTAACGAGTATCAACTTATTTCATTCGCCCGTTTTGACACTTTTGTTAGGCCGACTTGTCAGATCATTGTAGATCTGCCTCGTGGTGACTAATGTTTATTTGGTTAGCTTGCTTACTCTAACTTTGAACCTTGGTTACTCGCTCATTTTAGCAGTTACCAACATGGCGTTGTAATGCAGATTCAGTTCTGTCGATGTTTGTGCATATTATCCGTTTCACTGCACTGTTCATAATACCGTCATTCGACCAATCACCTCTGCATTGATAATCATCTCGAAACTCAACCGTTCAGAGCACACTCGTTTACGGTCTGAATGTTGCTGCTGAGATTCATAAAATTTTCCTGTTCTGACATATCTTTCAATATATTGTCACCCCATGTAGTCACTGGCTGTAAAGTGTGTGCCGATCGAAAACCTTTAAGAGCCTGCTGGAATCCAGAGGTCAGCAACACAACTATCGATCCTCACGACTGAGTAAAGAAGAATCCAAGTGCATATCACACACATCAGCATCTTTGAAGAATTACAAATGAGTACGGGAAAACTGAAGAGTCCAGGTGAGAAGCGCAAGACGAGTCAAGTGTTTTAGAAGGTTTTTCCACAACAGTTAGCCTAAACGAAATGTTTCGACGGATCGAAGTTCAAATATGATAGAGTTAATTTCTCACCCACGCCGGTTTATTAAGTTAGTACATGGATCACTAACTTCATCCACACCATATCGTGTGAAGATTAGAACTTGCCGCCAGAGTAACAGCATGGTTTGGTTCTGGGGTACGGAATTAGTTATTTCTTATGAACTGACAGAAAGATTGAGTACAACATTACGGGACAAAGTAAGTTGTGTAACCAAACATTGCGTGCGGGAAAGATGTTTAAAATGAGGGAGAAGTCTCCGAAAAAGAAGAAAAGAAATGCTTCTGTTCTGTTCGATACGACGGAGAGGAGTTCGATTGAGCAAAATTGTAGAAATTCTCTTCTAGAGATTGTGTACAGACACAAAAAGGTCTCCAAGTTGTTATTGACAGGCTTCTGGGTGGTAAGGAATAAAGACTTTTCTTAGGGACAGTCTTGAGTTGAAGTGAACCGTTACGAAGGTGGCAAACAACAGCAAAAGCACCGAGGTTTATAATTGAATATGTGCACTGAGAAAATATCAGGGTATAAGAGTCCAGTTGCGTACGTCAAACAGTCATATGCACGCTCAACACAGGCATTTACCAACAAGTTGGATAGACACACAAGCATCCATTAAACAAGGCATACAATCAGACACTCCATAACATGCCAACCGTATTGATTTACAGTATTCTTTCTGTACTTATTGCCACTCCTATAGGCAGTTGGTTGACAGAGTAGGGGGAGGGGCTAGAAATATCTTAAGTTTCCTGAAGATATTTATTTAATATCTATTGCTGGAGCTGAAAGATCTTCTTCTGGCTGGTTGTTCTAGTAGGAAATCATTCGCAGTGAAAAGGAGTGATGTTGACAAGGCAAATGGTAGAGCTGATGTTGAAGACAGAAACTATTCCATCTTGCACTTGTGTGTTCCGCTCTGGGTAGGACAGAGTAGCAGAGGTATTTGGGGTCATTTAACGTTTTTAGGCGAGTGTGTTATGTTTTCTCATCCGTCAAAACTCTAATTTAAACAGATTGCAGCTTTGAAACGTGTTCTGATAATTCAAGTACTTTAGACCTTTTACTCGCTTCGTAGCTCTGTGTTGAACTTGCTCAATCAACAAGACGTCTTTACGAAGATAAGTTGAGCAGATTTGAATGTCTACTTCTAACAATGTGCGAACTAGGGCGGAATAAACAGGAATAAAATTTTCCATGATGAAGCAGTCTTGGCTACGGTTGATGAATTTAAAGACGTTAACAACCTTTGCGTGTCATCATTGTGCAGTTGACAGAGAGACTAAATTCACGGGTGAAAACTTACCCTGTATCTTTCTCCTGGTCGCATGCACAAGCCTTAACTTTATCAAGGTGATAGAATGTCTCATTGTTTTGACGAAGCCTCACGATTTTACACTTCGCCACAATCAGCGAAGTTGCAGCAATTGCAAATTATGTCAAGATATGATGGTAGGCTAAATTCATACGTGGGGTCTCGAATGACTCTCCAGAACATAGTTTCGTCTGCGTACAAGAGAATAATCGAAGAGGGAAGCGATAGTAGTTCGTTGACGTATAGGATAAAGAACTATGGTCCTAAAATTGAACCTTGAGACACTTCACACGGAGCGCTTCGGATTGCTGAGCAAGTGTCATTAATATTGGCTGAGACGGTGCGTCCAGGCAGATACGCTCCCAAATAACGGAGTAGATTGTCTCCAATTGTGTACCACCGCAGTTTTGGAAGTGTACTACGTTCAGCCCCATAGAAAGCTTTCGAGATGTCAAGGAAGATTATGTACATTCAATCTCTAGAATCAACGGCTCTAGTACATTGCTCACCAGCAGTTACTGGGCTGGTAACGCACGAGTGACCTCGGAAATCGTACTGTCTAGCGGTGCTTACTCCTTGTGTAAGGTGTCGTCGCATTCCACTGCCTTTGAACAGACAACGAGAATGGAAACGGGTCTATAATTGTGAGCACTGTCACGCGCACCGCCCCTGTGAAGTGACGTTAATTCACATTGCTTCTAGTAAGCATGAAGTTCACATTCCTCGAAGGACTTTTGAAGAAGGCCATTTGTGACAGAAGCTAGACTATTCACACAGTTTTTGGTGGCAGGTTGTTAAAACCCTGAGATCCGCTGGGGTTCGACTTCTTAAGTTTGACGGGAGCAACGGAGTTCCTAAATTCTATGCAGTTGAAGGCAAACAACTTACTAAATTTTAGGGATTTGTAATGAATCTGCTAAGTAGCTTCAATGGCATTTTCCAAAAACACTTTTACAAACGTATCAGCAATAGTTTCCACTGCCTGCTAGTTGTTGTTAGTCAGCCAAAGGTCTGTAAGTAGACTGGAAATGTTTGGTTTATTTGATGCGCTTTTCGACAGCTGTTTATGAAACCATTTGAGGTTTTGTATTAGGTGAGACAACGCCAAAGATTGCAATTCACGTTTGTCAATGCGTTTGTTTCGTACAAGCCTATATTGACCATAAGCTTCCGAGGTCTCAATGAGCTTGAATTGCACTCAGGCATAATGTTTGTCTAAAATGCGTTTTCTGGTATACCCACAGATACCATAGGATAGCTTGGTACTTTTGTTATTTCTTGGCGGAATTAATGAGTTGGTCACCATGTTGACAGTGGCCTTAATGTATTAGAAGAATATTTCTACAGAGACTAATAGGGATAAGTTCTGAATGTCTCATACAAGGTGGTCATTGAGGCATACGTATTCTCCGTTAGAGTAATTGCGTAATATCGCAAGACCACCCACCGCCCTAGAAGTGGCGTGAAAAAGATTGGGCAAAACCAAACCGTGAGCATGGCAATTTACAGGCATTTCAGTACTCAGAATGTCTGCTGAACTAAGTTCGTTAGTCAAAACTAGGTCTAAACTAGACGGTGCAAGACTGGCACCATCTGGTGGGACCTAGTACATTTTCGAATAATCTTAATTCAATATAAACATGGAGAGATGACACTGCTGAAGATTCCCTATTAGACTGCACGTTCGGAGTTTTGAAGTCAAATTCTGGATGAACAAAATAGCCAAGTGTTAAAATGCCTCTGAGGACAAGTCGGTGACCCTTTTTAAAACGACGGTTAGGTTGCCGACGTATAGCGTGTCACTTGTGGGCGGGCAGCTTATAAGGGCTGCAGTGAGGCGCTTGTTTAAGCAGGGAATCATGTGTACCTGGTACTAGACATAACCGTGAATCGTCCAATCTCACGTAGTTTGTATGATTAGACAGGTACAGTGCTACCTCGCCACCTCCTCTATCAATCCAGTCCTTTCTGAAAACACTCATGTTCGTTAGGTTTACTTCAACCTCCCCAATATCTGATCGCAGCCATGTCACTATAAATGGTATAATGCCAAATTTATATTCCTTATGAAGCCAGCTCAGCTGCGAGAGCTTATTTGTCAAGCTTGAAATGTTGGTGCACTTGCAACTGCAGTCATTTCAATTAACAGCAATATTCCAGATGTCCCTAACCGACTGTCAGTTATCGTGATTCGTGGATGGGTAACTGCTGTAAGTGCAAGCGAGGGTTCGGTTAAAACTGCGTTGTGGCCGACTCGCTAGCAGTCGAAGAGAGCACGTTATTTGAAGAAGCATTTACAGGGTGGTCACTAGCTTCCAAAACGCTAACTGTCGGTTGGAGGGATGGAAATGAAAGTGTTGATCTTGCAAGGAAACTTTTTGTGGACGGAACATGACGGTGTCATGTGTTCAGAAGCATACTGGATATGTCAGAAATGTGAAGTTCTGTTCTCAGCAGTCTTGGTGAATTTAAGTGGACAAGATATTTAGACCTGAATATTCGTCTTACTCCGTTACAGACAGTTTTCTTCAGGAAAAGCCTACCTGTAATAGCGTGCCACCGTGAAAAGTCGTCATCTGGACTTAATGTCACAGTTGACGATTCTGGTACTCCATATTTGATTGTCCTTCGGCCGGAGTTAATAGGGATTCGCCAAAGGCCTTCTGATTTATTTCAGATATGGAAGATCTAGCTTTAGGCATACATATGCCACAGTAGAGTCTCGGGATAGGTGTGTTCCTATGCGCGCTATCTCAGTGTATTGGGAAGTTACTTTTAGTAGGCGGGGAAACTGCATAGGAACAGCCGACTTAAATCGCGAAGCTTACTGGTGTCTTGCTAACTTGCAGAATTCTTCCAATCTCGTTACGGTACATATTTCGGACCATAATCTGCTGTCCTGTTGATCACACTGTACTAGTGATATCACCGGCGATTCTACAGGGTTTCTAGAAATCATCGCGTTTGTGTTATTGACAAACTGAACTACAGCGTCTTTGATGCTCCGTTTATTATAGCGAAAGAGCATCCAATAAAGCTCAGTCTTGTCCAACGCGCTTGTTACCTCGTTACGCGCGCGCTCGCGTTTATGAGTCAGAATTACATCCCACAACACCCCTCGGTTTCCGTTCACGCGTTGTGTGCACTTCTGCCCGGCTTGTATGTGGCCAACGCTTCCTGTCGGGAGCTTTTCCACCTGCCATTCCTCGTCCGTTGGTCAGATCTCGTTGGGCGATTGCTCGTCTGGTCGCTCTTGTTCCCCGTAATTTATCCACTGTGGGATTTGACCGTATTCTACGACCATGTCGAGATATTCCTCCGAGTGTTGTAATAATCGTGCCTCCCGTCTGCTAAGCAATCTCATTTTGCTTGCCATTTCTCGTTCGTTGCTCCGATCTCGTTTAGAGATAGCTCGTTCTGTTTACTCTGCCCTCCGCGATCTGCTCGCTGTGTGCTTTGGATGTGCCTTGCCGCCGCGTTGAGATATTCTGCCGAGAGTTGGAATACTCACACCCCCGGTTTGATGATCCACCATATTATTACTGCTTCCTTCATATTTTCCCCTTACTTCATTGACAGCTTCAAGTCCCCTGACCGAACGGCTGTTCAGAGCGGTTGGTTTAGCCTTGCCAGTCCTTTCGTTGCAATGTATCACCTACACGCCCAAAATTAACAGTAGAGACTCTAACAGTCCTGCTACAGTGAGAAACGCCCTCATAACCAACATAGATGAAAGTAATCACCTCGGTCTCATCAGTTGGCTGCTGAACTCCAGTGACATTGAACGGAGCTGTTAAGCTATCACACAAAGTGAAGACCTAGGAATCGTCATGATGAGATTTACCCGACTATTTGTTTGACAATAGACGTTGTCAGTCGAATGTTTGGCTTGTGAGTGGCCGTCAGACGTTGTAGCAGGATAGCTAGAAATATACGCTGAAATCCACTGTCACCACTGTTGAACACTGGACTGTTTTTATTATTTAGTATTACGGCATACAAGATAGCCCAGGGTTTTAACTGGACTCCAACCAGCGACGGAAATATTATGGCAAAGAGTAGCAAGCGCCATTAAATATCTCCTGATTTTTCAGATCTGTCACACTAGTTAGTCAATATTCTGGGTCGTCCACAGTGATCATCAGGGACGATCTTCTTGGCTGCATCCATTGTTTCAGCGGCGGTAAGGTGATACATGAGAACCAGATGCAACATCTATGTTCGGTTTTGATGGCTGTTGAAACATCATTTATGTTTGTGTTCTGCTTTTGTCTCAAACCTGTTACGTAATTTTAGTGAAATTCTTCAAAGTTATTCTGCTCAAAAAGAAAAAGATGTCCTAAGGACATGGTTCTTTCTAGATTGGAACAACAATCTTTAAAGAAACTTACAAGATCCATGTTACCTGAATTCACAATCTGAACAACTGGACTCAAGAAGGTTACATAAGGGTAGATTGCAGTTAATTAGGGGTTTATCGTAAACCAATAAAGGGACATTTCCATTGTGATGTGATATCCCCATGAACAGTTGGGGGGGTTGTTCACCTGTGCAGTCTAACCGCGAGGGGCAATAAACATCGATGATTGGAGTCATTGGTAAAGAAAGTTACGTTGGATTGAAGGCAACGTAACCCCACCTATGGAATGCGATCTGGTGTGTACCCCAGTAGGTTGCCCATCAAACAGAAGTTCGCTTGTTTGACTTCAGTTAAAAAATATGCACTTAATTTGCACAGGCTTTGCTTGAATTTGCCTGTAGCATGCGAACGCAATCTGTGTTGAGTTTTAACTTCCTATCTTTGCGTTAGTCGTAAAGAGTCAAGTAGAAACAGTCACTCAGGTACAAATCAGGAGTTCATTTGTGAACTCAGAAAGCAAATAGTTACATGCCAAAAACAGTAAACTGTTGTGAGATTTCAATTTTGTCTATTACCAGACAATAATCTTGTAACCCGTAACCTCGGTCGTCTAACAAAGACTGAAAACACTAGTTAGTCGGTGTAAAATAATTTTTCAGCTGACAGAATTGTTTTCGATGAATTCTCATCTTAGACTGGCACAGTTACATATCACATTAAGTAACAACAGTGGAAGTTTTTGATTAAGAATAGTACAAGAGCAAGGCAATTGGGTAAAACTAAAACACGACTTCGTTTTGGTTGTGCTCACAACGTAGGTAGGTTTTGGGAAGTCAGTATTAATTGGGGGTGAGTTGATAGGGGACAAGATCAAATCGTCACTTGGGTTGAGTGTATGTGTTTGGTCATAGTAATCTCAAGCAGTGAACGAACTGCTTTTGAACAGAAAATTCCGGGTGGCCTAATCTGATTCTGACCGCCTCAGCTATAGACAGGATGCGTCACTTGATCTTTTGTGACGCGATGACCATGGTAGGGTAGACGATCCGAAACGTCCTCTCCGTATCTCTGTCGGTCACAGTCAAGCAGTTGGGACAGAATGGATGACTTAATGATGTTTGTTATTCCGGCGCGAAGTCACACCGAGCAGTTTTCACGAATTCTTTCCGATAAACGACTAGTAGTGCGACCGATATGTTCTGAACCACAGGAACAGTCAAATGAATAGATCAAAAATGAGGTAGCAATGTTAGGCATATCGTCTTTCAGATTAAATGGCACCGTACGTTTTGGGTGGAACATGACGACATGACTTGCAGCATAGTAAGTACTGCCGATCGCACCAGTTAACTGACGCGCTTTCAGCTAGGCTGCTGTGTCCCCTTTAAACGACTCAGTTACACAAATCTTCTCCGTATCAGCCTTGACTAATAGGGCTTGCATTGGTCTCTCTTGCACGTTTCTGACAATAAATTTATCAAGATAAGCATTATTAGAAAGAGTATCCTGTAACATGCTTAGCTCCAATTCTGTCGTATCTTCTGCATAAATACTTTTTCTCTATTAGTCAAGCAACATACAAGGCCCCATTTGTGACTAACTGACACATAGCTGTGGAAGTGTGAGTATTGTTTACCCAAGGTTTTCTTTCTATATACACTTCGTCGTAACGATCCATATGGTCTGCCTGCCAGTACTACGTCCGAAAATGGTATTCGGTCATCAGGTTCTTTCCCCAAAGTGAACAAGAGGTTTTTATATGACTTGTGAGAAACGGTAGAAAGCTACTGTAAATCTTCCGTTTTGTCCACCGCGCAGAAAATATCCACATATCGTCGATAGTAACTTATTGTTCCAATAGTTTCGTCCAATTTGTCATTCTGGAGCATTCACATAGAACTGTCAGCCAACCTCAGGCCTAACGGTGAGACCATAGCTACATCACTGGTCTGGTGATAAAGCTCAAAATTGAATCGAAATTAAATGCTGTTAGTACAGAACAGTAATGATTCCTTCAGTTCAGCCACAGATAGACCGACGTTAATCCGATGAATTTCGACGAAATCATCTGGAATTTGTACTGTTTCGACTAGGGGAACGTTGGTAAATAGAGAAGAGTCATCGAGAGGCGGTATTTTCCTGTCGGATACATTGAGTGTGGAGATAGCATCAACAAACTCAAACGTATCTCTTAAACTGTACTTCGTAGCTTCTTTCCTAACAGGCTCCCCAATCTCCGTAAATCATTGCGCAGCAACGAGAAGGGGGCGAACTACACGTGTTGAGTATCAGTCTAAGCGGTACTTCGTCTTTTTTGTGTCATTGGCAGTCCATACAGCCGCTAGATACGAGTTTCTGTTGGAAGGATGCACTCAAATACGTGTGTACCAATAACGTCAGCTTGTTTCAACTGACGCATACTCCTTGAGAACCTCGTGTCAATCACCAGTTATCTTTCCCGGTTTACGCATTCTGGAATTTCGTTTTATCGGACAAAATGCCCATTTTTGCAATGTAATCGTCCTCATTCAGCAGAACAATTCCGACTGTCTTATCTGGTCTTGGTATCATAATCGAGTGGTCGTTAGTAACTGATAGAATAGGACGTAAGAACGCTCTGTTTACACATCACAATGTCAACCCACAGGAGTTGGAAATTTCGCTTTTCGTTTCGTTAATCACTTTGTGTATAATATGATACTGTTCACGTCTCGTGTGTTGGTGATCAAATTTCTCAGTGTTAATATCACTGGATGGTGCACCAGGGAAAATAATCAGGTGAGCAGTGAGTACAGAATACCCTCGGTCTCACTCTTTCTTCCATGAGATTACTGCTGGCCGGTGCTTGGCATTCGATGCTCATCCGTGACTCACTCCGCTGTTGCGATCGGTTCGGGCGTTCCCTCCCGCCCTCATAGTTCGAACCGTGGTGGAAATTAACACGAGAGTGAATACAGGGCCTACTGGTGATGCGATATTGCCGGACTAGCGAGTGACACTTGCAGTTCATTAGGATGGCAATAAAGTAGAAACAGACAGCTACGTTGATATACCCGTCACCTGATTGACTTATCTAGGAAGGTGACTACCAAACAGATGGATCCAGTTGTTCGAAAGCGCAGTTTCAGACTTACTTGAACAATGTGAACACTGGGAGCAGGAACAACCGTGTCTTTGATCAAAGGCCTAACCCTGTCATTCAGTCATATGACAGCCACACATCCACAGTTTGTATAGCTTCGTTAACATTTTTATTATTATAATTATTAGGTCATTACTTCCAATTATTATTCGATTACTCAACCCTAGTCCGAGCCTGAGAGTCATGAGCAGTAAAAAATGGCAAATATGTTCTGGTGAGTTTTGAGCCATGATAATCCAGTAAATGGATTCTGGAGGTAACACAGACGATCATCATACTTTTCAGTGGTAGCCTTATTTCCGAACTGTGAGGACGCAAGCCTAGAACTTTGAGGCGCAGACGAGTTGTCCTCATTAGTTTACAAGATGTCGGTGGCGAAACGGTCAGCGATATCTTCAAATAAGAGGGATTCTCCCTTCTGGTTTCTTTTATAGCTTATACGACTCTGCATTGTGTGCTCAAATAATACATACGATCGGACATTCCGAAAAAAACAAATTGGTGTACTTATTTTGAAAACTGAATGTTCAAGTATTTTCACACCATTCCTGTCGATTTAAGATGATCCACTCAAGGACGTAATCAAAAATCCCAATAACGCTCATTCAGATGATCGGGCTAATATGACTGTCTTCTAAATCGGGCAATCGAAATGATTAAAATGTACACGGTACTCCTGAAAAACTTAAAATAAAAGTGTTCTCATATCATGAATGTGAAACAACCGGACATTCAAATTATTCAACAGAAAAAGCGTTTAAAATGGAGTAGCCAGAAAGTCACCTCACAAATAGCTACCAGTTGACGGGACAATAAGCTCACTGAAGTAACCGGATGTGGATGAAGGTGACAGCGTGTCAAAAAATATCAAACAGTAATGCTTTGATAAATACGCAACGATAGTTAACAAAACGAAGAAAACTGTCCGTAGGCAGCTATGGCATAAAATTCATCAAATCGTGCACTGCATGCAACAAAAGGTAAACTAAAGGTAAATTTAGGGCTGACCTTTCACGAACAAACCTCAACAAATCCAGTGGTAGACCTCGAAAAACTGCTGAATATTTGATGAATTGGCCAATTTAAAAAAATATACAATATTTTCGTCAAATTAGTAACTGTGTGATTAGCAGCCAGTTATCATTTACTGTTTCAATGTTTGAATTCAAATATTTCAATGCATATTGTTAGTGAATAAAGTACATCACACAGCATTCTTATTTTTAGCAATTTAACTATACTACTCTTCAGTAGCATAAATTCACCTCAATATTAGCGCTAGTGGTCGACTGCCATATTTCTGATTTCCAATTTTTATGTCCGTCTGTTAAATCGTTTAAGCCATGACTTCCACTTTGTGAAATTTTGAGTGTTGTTTACAGTCAGCTATGTGTCCATGTTTTAATAGGATGTACACAATGTTACCGCGGAGAATATCACATGATTTGCATCTTCTCATCGTTTTATTCAAGTTCATCAAAAGAACGAACTGTTTTAAGCAGTAGCGTTGGTGGATTCTCGTAATTACGGCTAGAATAGTCCAGTGATGCAATTTGTACTTGAATTGAGTTCGTGGATTCCACAGGACACAGTGGAACTGGTGATAAGCCGAGTGCATGAATTAGCCTGTTGAACTCTATACATTGCTTCGTAGTCCAGTTGGTAGTGATCATGCTGCGTATGTGCATTCGGTTTTTGTCGCCGGTTCTTACTTACCTGTAGCCATGACTTGTCACAGCTGAGTCACAGTTACCAGTTACAGTTGTCACATAACCCGTTGGCTTCTTATATTTATGAACCGTAATTTCATAGCAATGTTCCCTTTTACAACAAGATCCCGAGTATGCACCACTTTTACGATATTATAGTCTGTGTAAAAGATACGAACACAAATTAAAGAAAAATTGAACAACTGATCAGGATGGTGACAGGTCTGATAACGAATCCGTGATCGAGAAGACCACCAACAAGATGGGTAGGTGAAAGAACCCACCACACTTGTTACGTTGTGTGTAATTAAATGAAATATTTTGAACTGACTTGCTTATATCTTATTATTTTTTTAAAACAGTTCATTCCCTTCAGAAGTTTAAACAAAACAGTCAGAAAACGAAAACTGGTAGATGCTGGCATTTCGTATTGACTCGTCAGTACCAAATTTACAATAACATGAAACGGTTGTTTTATATCGAACAGATAGGGGGTAGGTTGGATAGTCAATCGGTGGATTAAG
>LUCH01000747.1:55107-136497 GCA_013368495.1 Paragonimus heterotremus | reverse complement strand
ATGGAGAGTAGACGGCAATGCGTTTGACGCAAATCCACCAGTAGTATTTGTGCAGTTTCGATATGTGCAGTCGCAATGCGCCTGAGGTTACTGTTAGTCACCTTCAGCTTTTGTGGGGACGGGCAATCATGAAGGTGTTCCACAAATGAAAGTAATGATCATGAGACAGCAGAAGTTCGTATTAGCAGATACAGAGGCTGTAGCAGTAAATGGATTGATAGTCAAGTCAGGTAGTTGATCTCTAATAGCAGTCGAAATGGCAGTGATAAAAGTGTTGAGAGCTCAGGGTGTTGAAATACAGACAGGTGATGCTGGACAACGCCGCACTATGTTAGTAATAGACAGAAGTAGTGAGAAGGTATTTCACTTTGAAGATAGATTGCCTGGCCATCATCTGGGCGCTAGATAAAGATAAAGACCACCCTTCATGTTGAGACGAATCAAAAACCCATTATCTGGCTGAAAACGGTAGGGGATCTGTGAGAAATCTGGGCACCCCGACTAGAAGGGTTCAGTTTTATCACTGTGACCAGCACAAGGGAATGAGCTGAAAACTGAAACCATGCTAATGAACCGATTATCAATTTGCGACAAAGAAATATTGGTCAGTCAGCTGCAAGATCCCCAGATAAGCGAAATTTCTCAACAGTTAACGACAGAACCTAAACCCAAGGGATTGTTGTCCTAGTCGAAACAGCTGGGATCGGCCACATTTGCAGAACGGCCTACTCGGTATTGATGTGGAAGTGAAGGGCTGGCTGCGATTATGAAGAGTGTCATTTATTCCGTTTGACCAAATGGAACGCACAATTCGACCTGCCCAATCTAATGTTCACATACGACGAGAGTGGGTGTTTGATTTACTGTAAACAACGGTATTTCCCCTCAATGCGAAAAGATATTAGTGATTTCATTTGGGTGTACTTTCAGACTGCCAACAGAATCGCGGACCAACCACGGCAACAAATCCAACTTAATCCATTACAACACGGCAAGCGGTGCACAAATGCGACACAGAGAATCCATGGAGAAAATTTGGCATATCGGCATAGTTGGGGGCAACTTCTTTAAAGATGCTGTGGGTGTGATTGATGACCATGTCGAAGACGCGAGTATTTTGGTTGATAAATATGTTCAGAGTCCACAGCGGATGGATCACCGGATCGAACGAACCATCAATGGGCGAGCAAAGTTGCAAGAAACAACGAGCGAAAATTCACCACAGAAACGTCTGTTAAACAGAAAGACCCAAGAAAAACCGTATAGGACATCCAAAAACCCTCATTGCGTGATGAACTGGAATTCCGGTTGATAAACGCAAAAGCACAAACGGCACGGCAACGATCGAACTAGATAACAGTAGTTGCCTTAATGAACGACTTCTGGCCAAGACACTTGGTATATTAAGTTTATTGTCTTTAATGTTGGTCGCATACTAGGGTTCTGTTATGCCGACAATGCGCCGTCTTAATGTATTGCACAACATTGAAAAGTACTTCATTTAGCTGGGGATAGATACGGTTTTTTTACGGAAGTAGTTGACGGAGATCAAAACAGTGTGCTTCATATGAGTCTACTCCTAGTCACTTAGGTTTTCTCCTCTGTTCAAACTAGGCTATTTCGTTGCTGGTGCCGCCGTCTTCATTTGGGGAGACTACAACATCTCGCCCATTATCTATGGAAGCAACATGCAAAATTTCACGGTTATGTGGGTTAGACGAAAACTCTGGAATATTCACGAGGATCAGATTTGGTTCATTGAGATTGCCCTGAATGGTATTTGAAATCATCCAGCAATCGATGGCAAATGGTAGACCAAGCCAGCGCACCTTGGTTAATAATGTCGTCAGTAAAAATGATACTGGTATAAGTCTAGGTACAGGAGAGGATACAAAATTAACTGGCCAATTTAGCTTAATACCATCTGTCATTTACAGGCCAGAAAGTCCAGACTTACTGGCAGTAAACTACCGTTGGTTTGATCCATGCACCGTGCTGGCATAATTACCCGTAGTCTCGAGAGAGGGAATGTTGTCAATGACAATGCACCTAGATTGTCTTGATTTACAATCATCCAATTAGGTCATATCAGACATGTGGACGTTTAGACTTTTACCGTTTCGGTTTCCAGACATACAATACGTGGTCTGTTGTAGCATCAATATTCGTTTCATTCCGTTTTTGTCACCAAATGAATCACAGAGGGGTCTTGGAGTGTAGTCATATTCCTGGTGAGTAGTTCGACAGAATCGATGCAAAAATCTAATGGAAACGTTGAAAACACCTAACTTTTGGAAATAGGTAATAGGGAAAATGATATCCTGCGTCCATCATACCTATAGTTCTTGAGACTGGCTCTCAGAGAGACTGAATACAACAAGCAGTTGTGTGTGAATAAGCATGTGTCAGTCAACCAATGTAAACGGCCGTGAGAACCGGAAATGCTTCGTGGATGTGACAGGAACGGTTTAGTCCCAAACAAGCACCATCTGTCCGCAGATTGCGCTCGAAGTTAATTGGAGGTTTGGGGTCGGATGCGAGGTGGTCACCTTCCGACGAACAGGTGACCAGTTGTGACGCCTCCGATTGTTGTGCAAGTTCTTTTCGAAAGAGGCCGACTGGAAAGTCTATGGGAATGTGAAAGCTGCGATCAGTTGTGGATGATGTTCAATTTGAAATAAACCAAATCCCCGACTACTCATCAGCAACCAAGTTAAGTAAGTTGATTAGATTTGAAGGAATGGCTCAAATGCACTGTACGTCCAGTGTCGATAACAATGCGTCCGAAGTGTGAGTATTAGGTCAAGAATTTCATATGTGTATATGTCGTCGCCGTCAGTAGCGAAGCGATCAGATACTGGTCTAAGAAGTAAGGCTGAGACGTCCTAATGACCGGTACTGCACCACCAGAGGACCAAAAATATATAGGCTCCTATGTGTCTTTAAACTGTCGACTGTGTGCTTAGGACAAACTAATGTCCCACGAAGGCTAGCCATATATTTGACTGATATAGAGGTCGACTGTGACTGAATTACGTTGCCTTGCATTTGCTTACGAACAGATAATGTCAAGTTGAACTGGCCGAGCATAAAGAATGTGAGAGGGTGAAGTGAAGGCTGTTTTTCTTGAACATGAAAAAGAGGTCGGCGACACAATAAACCATCAGTGGTGATTGCCTTGTAGCTAAGGGGCAAAATAGAGCTAATCTGGGGGCAAACCTTCAGTACAAAAGTAGGTCGTTATGTAAAAGCCGATGTTTATACAATTATTTGAACAACCGGACATCCATGAATTTAGTTGGAAGTATATCGAAAATATATCAGTATTTTGTGTATGGATTCAAAAGAGGCAACTCAACAGAGCGTTCATTAACTTGGACAAGAAAAATGCCCTACAATCAAAAGACAGTCTTCTCCAATTCCAGCACAGGAACAGCAGATAAACAACTGTAGTATCGAAGTGAGAGACATCGACTGAGAATTGTTTTGAATGTAGTTAGGAAAAATGTAAAGGATACAAACCAGGCTGAGGCTTCCAGTTTTGATTGACTTGTCATAGTGGTCGAAGTCAGAAAATACTTGCTCATAACTGTCACTGCAAGTGATATACGCTACGTCACTTGCTATTCCACTCACTAGTGACGAATCTAGTGTAAACTAGAAGGAATAGGATCAGGTGGCATGTGAGTGGAGACCGTTATTATTCAGCCGGCCAACGGTAGTTAACCAAACGGCAGACTAGTGTGAAAGTGGAACCCTTATCTCTCTGGGAAGCATAAATGTAGATTCCATCTGATGTTGAAGTTAGAAATTAGGAAGTGGTTTAGTATAGGAGTACATGCTGATGCACCCTGGATAAAATCAGAATAAAAAACGAAAAGCTAAACTTAAATGAATAAACCTACAAAACACTAGATGTACAATGAGTCAACCGATCTGAAGAACAGAAATGGTAGAATGTAATCATGTCCTAGGTTTCTCCAAATGGGAACGGGCGACTTACAGAACGACTCGGACAGTACGTTGATACGAAAGAAAAGGTACATAACTCACAGTTTACTTGCGCCTAACGTACACGTCATCTCCGAGTTGTCGATAAAGTATGAATAGGTTGGTGACTTACCCTTCTGAAGTGGTCGGCGCATTCGAGGCTTCTTCCAATATGATTCTGTCCCTATTACCTATGTCATCTACAGTTCCGTCTGGATTGTGTTCTTTCAGACAGTTCAGTTCAAGTCTACGTCCTGCCATGATATAAGATTAATATTACAACGTGAAAGGTCTACTTAGATAACCTCCTGGTATTGTAGCTTCTGGTCAAAAAAATTGTGTTCAACTTTTGTTAGCTGTCAGTACGGCAGCAGTTTCGGGATGCGTTTGCTAACTGTCTTATAGGTGTATCCCAGCCACTTAAGCTTTGTATGCTACATTCACTTTTCCTCCCTCCATCGTCTTGAGTAGAATGGGATAGATTGACAATATGACTGACCAATGAGAACGGCGTGTAGCCGTACCGGTTGTTCGTGGTCCATAAGAACGATTATACTGAGCTGCGGTCAACCATCGTTTTACTTTCTCAAGAGGTCCATCACCGCTGTTTTGTCTGATGAATTCTAAGCGATTTTCGTAAACTCCCAAACACGGAGACTGCTTGATTCTTTAGGAGCCATTGTTCAAGAAATGAAACGTTTTCAAAGGCAAGTCAAAACATGTTACAGTATTCCACAAGCTGAGCCAAACATAGATAATTCAATACATCATGGACATATTTGTGTCAGCAAAGAGCCTTTACGCCGAAGATAAGGTTTAAGACAAAAATGTCCCAAGCATGCGGGATGATCAGCCAGTCATTGCATCTCGTTCATCAGTATACATAAGAAACACAAATACAGTTCGTGCGAGAAGTGCGCTGGCTGTTGTAAAACACTGGACGCACACCGGCGCCACCATTTTTTCATGTACGATGACAGTCTATAGGTATGATTAATTTATTTATCATACTCCTTTGCGATCCTTCACACATAGGCAGTAATACCTCTCACTGTGCTCGTTAGGTCTACTCAGTCGTCGCATCAACGAGTCGAGAGTTCGCGCTTCATACAGGTTTAGGTTAAGTGAGTATGTTTACCTGTCGATCGATCACGATCGAAGTTCACGGATAGATGTGGAGAGACACAGGACTGTTGTAACCAAGTTTGGAAATAGAACGATAGAATGATACAACAGTATGTCATTTCCAAGAGTTGTTCATCTTTAACTTCTGTACGCAAGCCCAGAATGAGTGAATACGAAAGCTCCGGTTAGGAAAACAACACTCCGTATGTTTCCAACTTAGCTGGAAACGAGAAAGACAATTGACTCCAGCCTGCTGCGGGTGATAATCATTGCCTGTAAATGGCGCACAAATGAGAAAGTCTACAACCCGCTGGAGTGCAACTCCTGAAAAACTAAGTTGCTTTTGCGTAGGGCAGCCTAAACAACATGAACCAAGAAAACGGCTGAATAAGATGCTGTTCAGTAAAACATAAAATCTGCTGTAAGAAATCCATTGTGGAATAGCGCCGGATTGGGTTCGACAACCCCAGTAAAAAACGAGCAGGTTCAGGAATATTCAAAAAGTGTATGTAGTTTAATACTATTTGTCACTGGGATCTTTAGAGAAAGTACTTTTTGGGTCGCTGCGTTAGCACCATGTGCAGTGCAGAACGATGATGGAGCAGTGAAGTGGACTCAGGTGTGCTCATGTAAAGTTGAACAACACATCAGTGGTGACGTCTGATCCTCAAGGTCAGCGAAGTGCAGTGGTTGCCATCAAGAGTGTTGAAGGGCAAGACACGTCTCGCATCATTCACTGTCGTTTACGTTTCCAGGAAACTTCCGTCATGGTGGTCAAGTGACATTTTCCCAATGGTACACACGATACTTGAAGAAAAATACATTCCTTTGGATGTCGCGCGGTCCTAGAGGTGGCATTCACGGCGAATCGGGATAAAGTGTTTGAATCTTATTAGTTAGTTGAGCTGTAGTTTGTTTACCTCTAGTTTTCTGTAGAGCACATCAGGAAAATAGGGTGGAGGACAGTGGCAATTAAATTTAGTTCAATTTAATTTGACCGTTTTAGTGAAGGGCTTCAGAGGACAGAAAGGTGACTTGAGGTCACGACACCAAGTCCGCATGCAGAATAGCCAAAATGGGCCTTAGGTATTGTAAATGGAACGGTTGAGATACCGTACAGTCCGTTGATTTGTTATACAGTTTTTGTTGTCGTAAAAGCAGCCTGAACAGCAACAACGATCCGTACATATGCATCTTCATTTACATCAGAAGCTGCAATCCTTCCAGACATATCTTTCAAGACGTCCGAGAACAATAGTGCACTAAGGTGAACGGGCTCGCATCTCGCGGTTCATGGACAGATGTTTCGACAGGTTGCTACTTAAATGGCTGAAGTCTCTGAAACTTTTCATAATGTACCCATTGATGCAGATTTCACGTGCATCAACACTTTCATCCGGAGAGAGCTGAAGGCAAGTATATATTTCGCCTCTTTTCATATCCGAACCAAAACCGGATGCCACAGCAACAAAAACTGTGGCTGTCTGCCGCATTTCCTCTCCCACATCCGCAAAAAATGCACTATTATTTGCAAACAGTCACATCCGAACGGCCGAGTTACGCAGTGAGCTTGGAGCACCGAAATATCGAACATTCAACAAGCAACCATCTGTACCGTTGTCCACTCGAAAACTATCCTCCGAACAGCAACTTTTAACACCGCATTCAAGCATATACTAACTAGGACAAGGGTTAAGGTACCCAACTGCTTCACACCAGTGACAATGTCAAGCTCAATAGAGGTCAGTTCACGCGGTTGCATCTTCACCCTCATAATGGCACGTCACATTATTAGTAAACTGACGGATTTATCTGGACACTCAAGGTTAGCATGCACCGACCGCAACGACTCACATCTCAAGGTATCAAACACCTTGGTGAGATCTACACGGAGGGTGTAGTGCGGCTGATTGATTTCACATCACTTTTTCTGAGGCTGGGATGCGGTCAACATCACATCGCTAATACTACGACTGTCCTGTAGTTCACACTGTTCTTCGGAAACATTTAGCTGTACGATTCATATACTAAATCTAGCGAGCGTGATCCCGGCCAGAAACCTTACCGCACAGCTCAACAGACTAATTCTTCAACAATTGTTCGTGCTCTGCTTTCTCACCTCACTTTTAAATAAAGGTACAGTAAAAGCATCCCTGAACACCCGCAAAAACTTTTTTTTCTCGCAGATATAATAAATCAACGAGTGCAGATCGTGTTCCAAAGTGGAGTTTCCATGCTTCTAAAGTTATGTAGACAACCCGTCGTATTTCTGTTTCACATTTGTCTAACGGCTTTCTGAATTTCTGCTAGAGCAAATGTTTCTTTGGAGCCTTGTTGTGGCAAGTTATTTGCTGCAACCCGGTAGGTGGTAGGAGGCCGATTCTGTGTATTCTGGAAGAACTCTAAGTGGCTGCTGATGATGTCTTCTAGTTTGGTACACAAAACGCTCAAGTCCCCGCTTGTCAGCGCTCAAGTAAACTGGACATATAAACTAAAATGCACTTTCAGAGGGCCATGGAACTCTTTATGGCACAGACGATCGATACCTCTCGCCATTAGTTCATCTTAGCTTACTACCAGTCGTCCTTGGTTCGGTGAATCTGTTAAGTGAGTTAATGACAAGCGCTGCGGCCAGTCTCCTCCTCGTCCTCGCTGTATAGATCGGCTCTTTATCTTTTTAATGGCAAATTTTTGCTGACCGAATTGTTGTCATTAGACCGGTGCGGGCGTTACTCTCGTTGGATATTGATTGTCCTGACAGCTGATGTCACGATTTGCTTCTTAAGATGGTGTCCGTACCATCAGTGATAATGGATGTGTCTTTCAGGCAAACACTGACTGCTCGTCAGAAGACAGTTCTCACACTTATATAATCCAGTCCCCTAAAATCTAGTCAACCTCTCTGACCTACTAAGCTACAATAAAGGATTTTCAAATGCCAATAATAATAATAATAATAATAATAATAATAATAATAATAATAGTCAACTTTAATAATCAACTTCGTTCCGACCAGCCCTTCCTCCCTGCCGCACTCATCACAATGCATAACTCGCATTATACGTACTTCACGAACGCCTCACTATTGTACCAGTACGTAAATAAGTAAACAATGATAACCGCTTCGTTGACGAATCTACATTTCAATGTCGCTCGCATTCAGCTGAAAATGGGAATTCATATTAACCAGCCGATTAGTAGCATATACGTGGAGTGAAATTTCACCGTTTCCGTTGACTATATGAATACATTGAGATTCAAGAACGCCCAGTCAGACTTTTCGGCCGCGCACAACTCACGAGTTTGTGGTCACCCAGAAAAAAACAAGCAGTCAATCACCCGTATCAAGCGGACTGTAGAGGAGAGGCGACCATAGAACTGGTACATTGTATCATCACTGTGACGTATGAATGAACTATAAACATATGTGTAACTCGACGAAGTGATATGTGAATAACATGGTTCATGGGCTGATGTCATATGGTGCACTTATACTCAAAAGAGGGATGCCATCGTTGACCACAAAAGTGACATCGTGCTCTCGAACATCTGCTGGATAACTGATACTCAGAAGGTGCCTGCATCCCGGGGCTTACTTTGGTTTGTAAACCTAGTCTCACTCACGGCTGCAGCGTTAACATCTTACTGGCTTGGTTCCGCTCCGATTAATGCTGTGTGACGTTCCGGATATCAGGTGTTGCATCGATCCAACAGCGTATGCACAGTCCTGGTGTAACAGACAGTGACCTGCTTCCATACCCATGTATCCTGATAGCTTGAGGGACTCCTCGTGGAGCATCTGACTTAATAATCTGACCCATGGTACAAACGTAACACGGCTTTCTCGGGAGACCCTCTCCACAGTTTCGGAGTCAAAGGTATGATCATTGAAGTAACATAGTTTTACTCGCAGGGTCTAAAATCAGAATCAGTGGCTCAAAAGATATACTCACATTGTTATAAGAAGTCGACTCCGCCCGGGGATTCAGTAAATAGGAGAGTGACACCTCATCCTAATTGTTACCGTTCGTATCTTACGTATTTAATGTTACATCAAGCTTCTGAGATGTATTGTGAGTACTTCTACCACACAGATTAACACAATGAATGACACATTTAGTCACTGGGTTGTTTGAGATTACCTTTTCTAACTTCTTCATTCGAAATGTTACTGTAAACATAATTCTGTAACATGTTCTCAGAAGTATGCGTCGCTTCCTAAACAATTCTACGAAGTCGGCAGCGGGACACAATCCTAAGGAGTTAACTGCCTTTTTCTGGTCACTTTCTGCTTTAATATGTGTGACCAAAGTAAAGTTGAAAGAAATGAAGCCCTAGTCAGTACAGACTTTCGGAGCAACACAGTGCACATGCCATACCACCACGCCAAGGTAGTAGAGGCGGTCAAGATAACAACTTATGACCACAATCCAACTTGAAGAAAACGGGTTCCTTGTTTCTAACATTATTAAAAAGTCCCACGTTGGAAGCAACCAAGTATGGGGCTTCCAGATAACTGAAAGACAGGCTAAGGGTGTTGTTTGCTTGCAGTGAGAGAGGTGAACAGTTGACTTCCTTAGCAATCAAAAATCTTAAGATAGCAGAAGTTTTGGAAAGAAAATTCAACCCAGTTTGGGATTTGAGTAATCTTCAAATCGAAAGGCTTGAACGAGCCGACCAAAGCACAAAACGCAGAATAAATGCAAACAGATTAGAAACAGCTGACTGTTAAGGTAATCAGATGTTTGAAACAATGTCGTCCTCGAATAAATGTGAACAACGCAACAATCGCTGCGTAAGATGCATGCTTAAGCATCATTTCGTCCACTGTTTCCAATTACATACGCAAAATGAAGTACAAGTATTTGGACATTTGGGGGCCTATAGGCAACATTTTCAAAGTACTTCGTCAACATTCAGCCGTGTGCCCGAAAATAATGATAATGGATACGGATGTAGAAGTAAAGTGGGGACAGAGAAACAAAAAGGAGCAAAGAAATGAGAATGATGAGAACAACCAATGTGACGTATTGCCATGGTAGTGATACGTTCACTACCATCTGTTTTTGGACACATGATGGTGATTTCATGCATTGTATAACAAGCGTTTCGGACGAAGCTAAAGCATGTTTGTTCACATTCTGACAGATAACACGGAATGCTTTAGCGTGGTCTGCTCGACTGTCAGATTCTTATGTTTCGTAACTGCAGTCTTTGCAGTCCCACTTTGAGAACCTAAAAGCCATCTGAGTAGGTGCTCCAAGATCCAAGCGTGTGATGTCATCACCATTTGTCCAACGCACTGTGAACTATAAGTAAGGGTAAATTCATAAATAATGTTCGGTTTGATGAATGTGGGCACTAGATCCCTTTTCGGAGTTGATGAGATGCGAGTTGTTCATTGCGGCACAATGAGAATGGTTGGCGTAAAAGTGCGATTTAACGCTAGTTTCATTCTTCCTCTCATGAAGATTACTACATCGTCCCCTTTGTAAGGTAGGGCTGTGAATACAGGTTCCAACGGTACGGTTGTGAGGACTGGTCGGGAGTCGTGTAGCTTAAAATGCCTTTGGATAAAAAGAAGTGAATATCCATCGTGGATAAGAATCAAGATTCTCAGAAATATGCTTGTCCCAACAAATTTCACTGGTACAGTGGCATAGTGCTTACACGAGCCGCGTTTGTATGAGATTGGTTCAAATCATTTAAATTGTAGAAACTGGTCAGTCCATGTCTTCGTTCAGAAAACGTCTTTGGATAGAAATCCACACTTACGTTTAGCCAGTCTGACATCCAGAATGAATATCTGATTTTCCACCGAGATGTCGACGATAATTTTGATGTTGGGGTGCAGGGTGTTAAGATTTGTGCACATGTTTTCTGTATAGTTACATGGTTCGCACACCATAACATATGTCGTCAATGTGTCTTATGTACAAATACTCTTAACTGACGGTGTGTTTTGCTTGGTTCTCGAAAGAAACCATGAAAATATCGGTTATCACAGGTCAGTGACCACACTGCCATTCTAAGATAGTGTGGATTGCTTCAATCCGAAAAAAGTGTTCGATTCAGAAACTTGGTTGTTTCCATTCACCGATTAAAAGTTAAATAAAAACGCGCAGCAAAATACGTGTGTTACATTTTGCACACTTGAAATAGCTGCACATCTGTTACTAATCACTTAAAGCTAAGTTTCTCGTTAAAATGGCCCACCTAAAATATCTGCTTGTTTACGACTGTCTCTCGAAGTTAATGATCTTCCAGACACTCAGGATTACCAGTAATTTTAGTGTGTTCAATACATGTATATTAATCACGAGCGCCGTTGAGTAGTATACAGCAGTCATGAAGGATCTGGTTCGTACAGCATAAATCCCAGTTGCAATCCAGTCGCGTCTTTCCTACACATGTGAAGGCTAGTTCTGGCCCTAACAATTCTCGGTTGGAAGAACCAACACAATCATCCTACATTCTTGGGAAGTAACACGAGAGAATTGAGTTATCGTTGACTAGCATTGAAGGAATGTTTAACTAATTTGCACAATTTTCTGAAGCAAAATTGTGACTCAGTTGTCTGGCATTCACATTCCAAATGATCTTCAGCTGTTTTACACTTTGCTGTTCAATATACCAAGTCGATGGGTTCACACTGGGTTGTTTAAATGAATGAAGATATAAAGGAGAAAAAGTGAATGAATGAATGAATGAATGAATGAATGAATGAATGAATGAATGAATGAATGAATGAATGAATGAATGAATGAATGAATGAATGAATGGCCTACCGATATTTACTGGGGTTCACTCGAACGATATTTGCCGAGACAACCACAGTAACATCACTCTGAGAAAATGGCTACTCAACATACTGTAGGTATGTAAAAGGGTGGCGGGTCGGAAGGAGAACACTACACTTCATATAAAAAGTTGTTTGTCACATTCGAGTTGGCTGAGCTCTACAAACCATGTTGTCCAAAGCTTAGTCCATCTACCAGAACCCAAAAAGTGATAGGTGACATTTAAAACTTTTGCTTGCTAGGCCAGTGTGTTGACCAAGTCACTTATTCGTTCTCATAGCATACAGTAGAGAACAAGATTCCTTACAAAAATTAACTTCCTAAGGTACACAGTCGTGATCGTTCGCCTTATGATTTGGCAGAAGCAAGTGAGTCGAGCGATTGTATATATTCAGCCCAGCCGAGTGGAGAACTCAACTATCGCTGTACAAAATGTATGCCCAAGCCTTGTTTTGTTCGCCTTTTTCACTTACATGCGCAAAATGATGTACAAACATTTGGACATGCATCGAACGCGTGCATTGAAATCAGTGATAATCCATAGAGTCAAGAAGTTCAGACACTTGGAGAGACAGTCTAGAACGAGTATTCGGAATCAGGGTCTCGTTAGCGCTGGTGAAGGACAAAGAAATGAAGCCCTTATACACAGCACAAGGAAGTCATGCGAATCTATAAAGCTCTGCTTCTAATGAAGCAGCTCTGATTGCATTAAACGGCCCCATTTATCCCCAGGGCGCAATGCGGTGGTTCAACATGGCTGGACGGAGATGTGGTTCAATAACTGTTGCTAACGCGTTGCTAACAGATCGATTTATCAAGAGCTCTCAAAGACTGATCATGAATACCTACGCATCCCCACTTCATCCAAAGAGGAGATACATTGTTGAGGACCACATTCGTAGCCTCACATGATATGAAGGACAGTTCCATTAATAAACGACTGTGAAAACTGCACGAGACAGTGGAACAGCTGGTGGTGGATGAAAGCTCACTGGACGTGACATCACGGAAAAATGGAAAACTACGAAGCTCTTTCAACTGTAGAAAGGGGTAACAGTGGTGTAGAAAATTTTCAGATGGATGGTTTGAATTGTTTAAAAAACCTTGTTGTAACCGTTCTTTCTGTAAGGCAGATCAACTAGTAATTAGGGTTAGACGGAAAAGTACGTCACATACGTGTACTGGAGTTAACATAAAAAGAGTAGTGCCTACTCAATGCAAGAACTGCCATTTCGTTGTTTGTCCATGAAGAAAAAAACCACACGACCAACAACAATGATAATCTGAACGATCGGAGACCGTAATCTTCTGGTTGGCGATATGACCGAATTCGGCATGTTTGTTGGCTGTCAAATCGCAAAGCAAAAAGTGTTTATCTCGTTGTCAGTCAAAAAATTTGGGGGGCTGATTTTTCAGGTTCGGCACAAGTCACCATGGACTTGAGACCTAGGACATTATCGACCGAGTGCGATTTCTTAACATTTAGGGAACTTCAACAAAATTGCTTTGGTTGTCGTGTATATTCACATATCATTTATCTGATGTCTGGTAGCAAACAGATTTCCAAGTCAAACACCTTTTTGTGAGTGCAAAGTGCTTATCCGTAAAAGGATTTACTACTGGAACATTCAGTTCAAGCAAGGTTTTGCTGATCCTTTCAGTGTGGAATGAACGAATGAAGGCAATGTGTATGTAGGAGTGAGAAAATAAAGTTTGAATGACCTATCGACCTTCAATATCTATCGAAGGAATGATACTTTCCAGAACGACCACGTCGATAACAAATATTTTCATTAACTTCAAATGAGTGGTTCTTCAATTATTACGGATCTGTAAAAGAGTAATGGATCTGAGCGACAGTGTACCAGTCAACATAAAATTTACCTGCCATATCCTATCTAACTGAGCCCTCAGAACTAAGCCGTCCATTTTTAGTGCAACATTATAGTCCCTGTCTTAAAATCCTGCTTAAAAGTCAAATCTGGGATAAAATCTAAAATATGCCCAGCAGTTGGAAGTAATTTGATCAAAAAATGTTGAGTTGAATCCGGTAGAAAATCAAACAAATTTACAATCATTCTTCACTAAGCAGTTTCTATATGGGGAACAGCTTGCAGAGCCCAACCGATCTTGTGACTATATTTCTGAAACAAATTCGCAAAAGTTCAACGAAGCAATCAGAATTCCCAAGACCCGTAGAAAGTGTGCACTGGTTCGCTTACTCGGTAGCATTATGACAACAGTCATTTTTATTTTGACAGGGGTCATTACTTACTAGCGAGCTAGCTAGCTAGCTAGCATGTGACGGCTTAATTAAGCTGTTTGACAGGAAACAGTTGTCTTTACGAAACTTTTGACACCACAAGTTAACATTCGTATCCATGATTTGCGTGTGTGTGTGTGTATGTGTGTGCGTGTACTGTATTCTTGGTTGGCCTCCTCTTGTGTAGACTGCCTTCTTCAACAAATGCTTGTTTCTGTCACGTCCACTTCGTTTTCCTAAACCAGGTGCTAGAAAGCCGAATATATTGTGCTGGGTGGAGTATGTGTCAGGTTGCGTCCACCCCTAGGTTCTGTGCGTTGTTCTCTTAACTGTCAGCGGCTTTTAGACCCAAATTAGACCCAATACTGGGGATAAACGTGTCGAATTTGAACAGGCGCGATCCTACCATTTAGGACGGGAGCGACAATCAGTCCTCTCCAGAAAAGCGCACAAGCATGCCTCGTATCGACATACCAACACGTTGGCATGCATTCGTACACTTCCAATGCCAATAACCGAAGCAATTAACTGGTAAGTTCCCTCGGTGATTATGTTGTTTTCTACGCAAGTTGATTCGTACAGCCTATTGGCCGCTGACCACACCCCCATCCGCTTTATCATGCCAGGCTTACCTGCGAACCGCATCACCTCATCACTCAAGTGTGTCGAACACCGAGGTTAGACAAATTACAGCATCCGCAGAGTAATCAACTGCGTGTGTAGGTACTGAAGTGACGGAAACAAGGCGCTTCTGTCAACCTACTTTGATGGCATGTTGTACAGTCTCGGGGTTTCGATTGTGTTTGCGTAGGAGAACCGAAAGCAGACTGGTGCTTTTGTTATCGGTGACTGAGATCTCTAACATCTGTTTGCTTGTAAGTTTGCAAGTACGAAAATACGGTGTCGTTTGTTCATCGAAGCGATAATCTTAAGTGTTCACAGTGTCCACTAAATTATCCGGAAGCCTCGTTGCACGCCAACAAGAACGCATACATCGCTTCAGTACGAACAGTACAAAGTCATAAAGCCAGGACGTGGATGATAAATAACATAAGCACGCGAAAACAGGCACAATTACAAGTTTCTCGTGTTTTTCGCAAAGTAAAAGCACATACACATGACAAGCGGCAAACGGGGGGAATTATTTTGGGGGAAATTAACGAAACGACCAATTAGGTTTTCGCCTCGGTAGCCAATTTGTCTTTTTACTAATGTTCTCCGCACGCACACACAAACACACACACCTGAAGACACGCGGATCATCACCGTCATGCTGATAGGTAATGCGACCTATTCGACGGCAGCTGTACTATACTACGTGTGCAGCGGGAGACGGTATTACATGCGCATGTTTGTATGTCTCTCTGTGTGTGTGTCTGTAATGGCCGGAGGCAATTGATGGTACTTAGGCTTACGGGTGACATGTTAATTACAGTACAATCACCAGGTGACTTAGAAAATAAGCGGTAAAGAGTGTTGTTATTACGGTCTTGGCTGTTTTTCGATTAGAATAAGCACAGCTGTACTGCGTGTTCTTGACTTATTCAGTCCCGTTGTCAGGCTTTGAATAAGATTATATGCTGCGAAGGAAAAGTTTTAAACATTCGATAATATCGTCCTTTCATTCTCACGTAACACACTAGGTAATTAGCAGGTAGAGCAAATCCACATATAAACATGTGTGCCGGTTGAGTTTCGGACCTTAACACCAAAGTGTCTGAAAAGAATAGATAATCTTGTGATTCGATAACAGTAGGTTCTTGTCTCCTTTTGAATGTAGCCAGGTCAAATGGAACGGAGGTCACATCTTTTAGATACAGGTTCAAGTTTGAGAGGCAAAGCAACTTTTGTGTGCTTGTGGATGCTTGTCACCTTTAGCCTAACTAGTGCCGTGAAAGCAACCAGCCCCTGTATGCCCTATTCGTAGACTTCGTCAAGGCGTTTGATTCCCTCAGCCAAATCGGGTGCTGCAAACCAACTATAACCCACGAGTACCACTCGCCCTTATTCATAATACTTGAAATTTGGTCCAAATTAGAGAGAACTGTTGCAATAAAATAGTCCAATGAAATTTAATTTGGATTTATTATATTGGTTTAGTTGTCTCTAATGTGAATAGAGAATTGACTTGAGAATCTCCGCTAGTAACCTGTTAGATCAAGCAATATCAGTCAACAACGTTATCTCACTAACTTCGTAGCCGCAAAATCAAGTTGTTCATCGTCAATCACCAATAGAAGTACACGTAAAACAAACACCACCATAATCTGACCTGCCGTTGTGCACAGATGATATGACTTGGCATCTGTTATTCATCGTACAGAGCTTTGTTAAAACGTTCCAAGCTCCAATACAATCATTTCGACCACCTATCAGAGGCTGGGGATTACTATTAAGTTTAACTTGTGATGTGTCTTTTTTCCCCATAATACTGTACATCAACAGTTCCAAGTATGATGACATTAAGATAAAAATGAACAAATAGAATGACAACAACATTATATGAAGTCGTTGATTACAGCACAATGTTTTACGTTAGGAAAATAGCATATGAATTCCACACACCGTTAAGCATATCAAACCGGATTCTTTTGGTCTAACTGTGCATTGTAGTGTTTGTGGTGACGCCTATATTCTCCATAAATAGTATAGAATCCAAAGAATTGGGACTATACAATTCATTGTACAACCTGTCCATGATGCTAACCAGCTTCTCCAATACCACCCTGAAAGATCCTTCAGTGCGAAAGTTTATGTCAAGAATACAACCAAAATTTGGGAATATGGACCAAGCGGAAGCACGAGACATATTTATCGACTGTACCACCGTCTCTGACAAGCTCATGTGGATGGACTCTAAGTAACCAGTTGTAAAGATATATGGTAAACAGAACAAATGACTATAATTTCAATGAAGAAACCAAGAAACTCATGAAAATGAAATAAATCGACAAAAATGATAGTGGGGAATATAAGATGTTTTACCCCCCCCCACCTTCCTCAGGAGAGCGAAATTTACGTTATTGGCAAATATTGCGCTAAACAGCCTCAGCTGGACTCGAACTAATGATAGAAACAACAACAACCGCTATACCATCTCAGCTAGGTAAAAACATCCAGATCTCAGAAATTCCACATTTGGACCGCACTTACTCACCCATTCTACTGTGTCATATGAAATGCATCAAATACTCCAGGATTTTGTCTACCCAAGCAGAATTTCCCGAACAGTTTATGCTCGATTCCGCCAACGCCACTGTCGGGTATTACAGTTTCGCTATGGATAAGTAGCGTTGCACATTTGATATGATAGTCTACTAAAGACTCTAAACCATCTGGCAGGGAGGTCACTGGATCTGGACAAGCCGTTTCTGTTGCTGGTTCGAATCTAGACGAAGCCGAAATTTTTGAGGTCGGGTCCCTTCTAATGGATGGAATTGTTTGGCTCGACATGTGGAAGTCACTGCATTATGCGATTAAGAAGGATTCATATGAGCTAATCTACGTGCATTCTACTTTTCACAAAATCATTTAAAGAGTCGTTTGCTGATGGCTTGTTAATAGTCTGCCAATGTGAAATTGCCAGTATATTCAGTACGTTAGTCGAGTCACTATGCCCTAGTGTCCTGTTGTAACCTGCGGTGAATCTTTGGTCGAATAACAGTGAGTCTGCCGCTTCTTAGACCTTCGAAAACTTGCCTCATGCGTATCATTTCATATGATCCGCTCCTGTGTTTTGTATCTACAAAAATATCGATTTCTGGTTCTGTATATCAGTATTACCCAAAACTTGATGGGTGTCAGTGGCACCGTTCTTAGCGCCAAATGCTGTAGTCCCGTTTGCAACTATATATTATGCTGGCACTTCGGTATCCGTTCTGCACTCATTCGTTGTAAATGTTCCTGACGATAAAACTGACTTATCCGTTCAAATTCTTCATTGTTCCTACTAGATAACAGTCATTTATCGAAACTGTAGATCAGCGTCAAAAGTGATATCTTTCTGTTTATCTCTCCTAGTAGGATCTTTAAAATGTCTGAAGGAATGACCTAGTTCGGTTAGACAATTCATGTAGATTGGTCCATTCATGCTAGTTTTTGGTCTTGTGTAAATTAATATTCTACAACTATTACTAAATTTAGAAACAAATAAATTACAGTGCAATAGCCGTGGAAAGAAATTAGCGTTGGGTTTTATCCATAATTGACTCCGGACTTCGTAACTAAGAAGAACTTCTCAGAAAACTCACTTTGAAACGGTGTATGGCTTGTAAGTTTTGCTTTTGTGGTTTACAAGTTAGACGAATCGGAAAGTTTATTTGAAATATGAAAAATGTGATCAACATTGAGTGGTTTTCAACTTATACTACTCAGTGTCCCTAACTGCACATCAATCAATATCTATTGGTAAAAGCTATGTAAACAAATTTGTGGTTAGCGCTTCTGTATCGGCAGTAATCAACAGCTAATCTTACCCTTGAACGGCAAATCTGAAAACTCGTATCCATCACAGTACTGTATAACACACACGTATATACGCACACATATCTCGTCAGTATACCAAATAACCTGATTTCAATAACGACGGACACGTCTTTCACCTGCGCATCTGCAAATGATGTTGCGTTTATTTTTAACGAAGAAGCATATTAAATTTGTTTACATTTCAATGACACTTGGATGTCAAAAGAAACATTAAATGGACAGGCGGTTATAGGTCTGTTTATTTTCTGATATATATGTATTCCTTGTTCAACTTAGTAACTGTGCATATTAGATCAGAATGTCTCAACAAAATGCAGGCAGGTATCCAATGGTACTGTAAATCAAACAAGTGTCACCCACCTGATTCTTTGGAATTCAATGAACACGGAATTCTGACCCATATTAACTAGTTGATATATACAGTGAATGAGAATTGACGGTCCACCATATCCCTATAGAAGCTGTAGAGCTTGATCCGGGCCTGACTGTTGAATCGAAACTCTAAATCATAACAGAAGATATATTCTCTTTAAGTTTATTGGACTTGCGAATATCTTTTGGGTTTGTGGACAATTGCATGAAAGTGGTTGAGGCTAAGGGGGCCCTAATTGGATTTTGATGAAACCAGGTCGCCTTATCAACTATGTATTGTGTATATTCAGACATGTGCGTGTGTGTGAGCCTGCAAATGAACGGCTGTTTTCGACTGTGGTTTGTGCAAAACATAAACAACTATTCCGAGTTCCATTGTTTGACTAATCTGATGAGTGTTTGACTGTGTCAATGAGAAGCGCGAATACTTGAATAGACTATTCCTGTTCATTTCACCCCTTACATGATCATAAATCATAACAGTTACATGAAATTGAACAAACACTTGTGTATGGTTTCGCTGAAATGGACCGAACAAGACGAACAAACAAAGTTAGTTATTCTGTACATAGTTTCAATTGGACTGATCGGTAAGAAGATCTCTTAGGGATATAAGCAGACTATGTTCAGTCTCAACAAAAAGATGCATTTTTCACTTAGGCTTTTCGGTAACAAACCAGTGCTCAAAAATATAACTCTCAAGGCACTAGTCTGTATTTCATACTCAAACTGATCAGTGCTTACTCTACACCACTTCCACTGGGGTTATACAGCTCATTAGAATGTCAATTTTCAATTATCCTGATTGTCATTTGTATAGGTCTTTCTGGTATGATAGTCTGCCTTTTATAGACACTAAGCAGGTGGCATTTTTGCGTCGTCGATTAGTATTCTAACATGAGCTGGGGTGTGACAAATTTTGGCTCAGTCCACAACGGTACGAAATTCACCAAGGAATCAGATAACATGGTCAATTAATTTTTTGGATGTGGGCGTATTATGAAAAGAAGATGATTCAATCGAAAGAAAAAGTGTACAGGAAACAGCCTTGGGGTGGACAGTACATTCACTTTGTAAATTTCGGTCTGTTAAGCCAAAAGCGAAACCTCAGGTGATATCTGACACATACGGCCTTAAAGATATGCACCCTTGACCCTTTAAAAGCTGAGCTTGATTCTTTGCAATAGATTTCATGTAGAACGGCTACCCGATGTGTTTGATTCAAAAGGCGATGCAGGCAGTATAACTGAAATTGAAACCACTTTCTGTGAATAAAGATTTTGCATTTATTATCATTTACTATTTATTGTTATGTTTGAGGGAGACCTTACGGCAGAAGTTGTCGCAAAACAGCTCAAAAAATCAGTCGAAACAACCTACCTTGCCGCTCAGTTGTGTGAGTTTCCGTACAACACCTGTTATTGTGCCATAACTCAAAGACAACTTTCTATATTCTACAATCAGCTGTTGTGTGCTGTGTGTGTGTGTTAAATTCCGAATGACGGCCGCTGAAGAGACCATTAGTAGCCGATTGTACACATCTGACGTCCGCTTCTGGAAAAAGTTCGTGAGGACGCTCAATCTCCTTTGGCCTACAATAAATCATGCTCACAATTGGGGGGCGATGGCTGTGTAACTGCTAGCAAACACGCTGTCTCAGCCTCTACAGACTGATTATCATACTCACCCTGACTACCTTCTTCATATCTATTGTATTGTGATTAGCTTAATGAACAAACGCAGAAAATGTGTTGTTCGCTACACTGTTCTAAATAGACGTAACTAAAACCTTATTAAGATATATTGATACTGGTTTCAGTAGTGTAAAGCAATACCTGGTGAACTGATCGACTAACCGACCGTTCATCTCACATTTCCGGTCATTTTATTTCAAAGCTGATGAGGATACTTCCCTAAGATTGATTCATGGCTTCTTCGGGGCTATCAACATTGTCTACGAGTAACATCCCCTAGTAGTCGCAGATTGTTAATGGAGTTTCGGTGTGGTAAGAACGTTAGCCAGAGAATTGCGAAAATTCCAAGCGTCGCTTTAAATTATTCAATTGTTCGCTGAAGTGTTTCACTGTTGATGAGTAATAGGGGATTTTGGTTTTCATATAGGTTGAACATCACTTACAATTGATCTCAGCTGTCGCATTCCCAAAGACTTTCCAGTCGGCCCATTTCACTCAGTGTTCCAAAGTGAGGAATGTGATTGGAAGGCATTGCAATTCTCTACTTGGTCCACATGTTCAATCATTCGAATTGCTCCTCATCGAAATACATGCTCAATGGGGTACACCAGTGAATAGATTTTCACCCCCTAGAACGGCAGTTCTCCATCACTACGTCAAAGAGTGAACGCCATTTCATAGTATTAATTGCCTTCATATAGGCTTACAATAACAGCCCCAATCCAAAGTTTTCTTTAATGAGTTTCAAGGGCAACTGTCCAACTGTCCAACTTCGGGACCTTGAACTACTGAACTCTGAGTAGAATTGGAAGTGTGGTGGCAGTGAAGCCCAAAGGGTGTTTACAAATATTAAAATGACCAATTTCCAAAACCTTTCTTCTTTCGAGCCAACTACTCTGAGAGGTTGTTCAGTACGCTGGAGGTAGTTACGACCCCTTACAACAATGTTGAAATTGTTGATAATTTTCTGTTTATAAAATTCCACGCTGTTATGCACGCAAAAGGGCTTACCTTAATATGCTGTGGTTACCGGTGCGATGTAAAATTTCGCGCAACTAGTGTGATAATGGCAGCCCACGCAGCACTTGTTCCAATGCCCCCGACTCTTTACACAACGCCCTGAACTCGCTAACCACATTGAATATTAGGTATTATTACGCTGTTACCAACCAACCGTTTCATATCAACTAGCTTAACGTTTACGAGGAACCTGGTATCCTTTCATCAGCTCTTAAGTATCAAAATAAGTCCATCAAGTGAACTGAAAATAACGAAGACGTGAATTGAGTGCCACTATTTCACCTAACACCTATACCTAACAGTCATCAAGACTTCGGTTAGAAGTGGCTGTTTATCATATATGCATATTCTGCATATCGTGAAAGCGCGATCGGCTGAATTGTGGTTCACAAGGAACCATCCATTTTGCTTGAACGATAACGTTCAAAACCCAACCACTCCAGATAGCTCGTTCTTATGATGGTTGAAAACCTGAGTTCAAAGGTCAATAGATCGCTGAGCAAAGGACGAAGCAAAGCAGTCAAAAACATAAGTAAAACCAGGCTACACAAGATACTGTTTCAGAAAAACTTGAAAACATGAAAAGCACGGTTGAACGACGACAACTAGCCGCACACAAATAATCTAATTGAGGCACTTGGTTTCCTTGAGCCATATGAATATTAGTTACCATCAACATGTCAAATAAATTGAAAATACAATACGTTCGAAGACAAGAAATGTAACGCTTCCATAGTAAGAAAACTTCACTAAGTACCACCTCCGTTGGAGGAACACATTACGGAGTGCAGCATCTTTCTACTAGAAACTGGTGTTCTGGATAAACAAGTCGGGTACACGATTAATTTTACGATCAGTGAAACGTTTCAACTAGTTCGTGAACTTTGGTCAAAACCTATATCAAGCTGGTCGTGGGGCACACGAGATTGACTAGTCACGATTGTGTAATGAGGTCACAGAGCGGATCACTAAATTGCATAACCCCTTTTGTCAGCATGGTCATACATGGATCTGGCAATCTAAAATATTATCTACACTCAACTGCAGATAGTTTATTTACCAACAGTTCTGTTCCGTGTATCACGCCAAGCCAGTGATTTCCAATAATTATTTGGCCATGTGAACGGTGCGTTAAAGACAGTGGCGAGTACGCAAATGATAAGTTTTTTAAAGCTGAAAACCTAGGGTTGCTACCTATACTAACAAAATCGTAGTGCGGACTTAAAGCTAGCCCGTTTGGAAAACAAGAAGAGACAAATCAGGTTTTGCAAACTTTTTGAGGTTTCTTAAAACACTGAATAACTAAATGGAACCCCCCAATATACACTATATTTTCCATATTCCTATGCTATCACTCTCAAAATTGCAACATGAGCCCGTTTAAAACAGTGGTTGTAAATTTGTTCTGTCGGTTGTGAGTCTTTCGGCTCGTGTAATCTGTAATTCGAACTAGTCTAGATCAGAAAAGATTGACAGAATCCCAACTCGCCTATGTTTACTCGTTTGTTCGGCAGCACACACCACGTAATTTAAAGTTGTATAGTTTCTCTATTTTCCATTTCAATTGTCATGTGGATATTTTCATCGTCCATTTCATACGGTTGGCTTTCCTCTTTGTATATTGAATGCGTAGTCGTTAGCATAATCTGCGAGTCCAGTTTATCTGACAGTTTACTTTCCATGGGAGGTCTAAAATATTTTAATATGCTAAGGACAGTCTTGATGAGACTCAAATGCCAATCACAAGCGCTCGATTATATTGAGAGTTACAACAAGGTAATGTTCTTTCATACATTGTGTCGCACTCACATTGGATAGATTTTATGAGATAAGATGTTCGTCCTCCAAAGAAGAAACGTTGTCGATCTCTCTCAAAAGTTTTCTTTTTGGAGAGGTGTATTTCAGCGGACGATTAAAAACAATTAACGCCAAACCATACTCAGCTCCTTGTGCCATATGTAGAGATTTCTATCTTGAAGGCCAAAGTTGTTTGAAATTTACGGTAAGCACTTGCGTACTGTTCTGTTGTTTGTCCAACAGCACAAACTGGAAAGGTTTTCTACTGACCACGAGTTCGGCATGTCGTCGGATGAGCTAAATTGTTCCAGTGGATTATACATCTATATTATTGTTCCGTAACCACTCTTGATTTTAAACACATCCGGAATCAGGACATATTGTAAAAAATGACACGGAAGCAGTTAACGCTTTCTCTTATACCAAAGGCGATCGGTGGATCGACCCAGTAGTTCGGACTGAGTTAAAAACCGTATATGTCTATCAAACAGTACTGTAAAAGAAGAAGCAGATAATTTGCTCCTGAAAAACTTGGGAAAAATCTGACATACTGCTAGTTACGTCACAGTGAACTTGAGAATATCAGCCCACTGTCTAGCACTTCCTGGATTTTTCAAGTGGTCTAATTTGGCCTGGACTTGGTGGTCAGCTGGACGGTGCGTAAATTGGGGTTGAAGAGAGAGGACATGGCTCTGTACCGCATACTGGCTTTTCAACTAGGACTCAGAAATTGATAGCAACCTTGTATTTAACAGCAATTTCAGAAGTGGTTTGGAATTGACCTCAATGGCGGCCCTGCTGTGAAATCCCACCCTTTTGTCATCTGTATACTGTCTTGTTTACGACAATGTACCACTGTATAACAAAAACATACGCCGATATAATCAAAACATGGAGTGACAAAAACTGGCACTCAACATATTGTTACCATATGTTTACACTTTCAAGTTGATCATCAATCACATTTGAACGCAGCCTCCGCATTCAGACAAACTTTCTAGCCTGTCAGTCAGTGGTCACCGTGGTTGCTTCATGAAAGCCCTGGCAAGGATATATACTATTGACGAGCCCTAAAGAGATGGAAACAAGGATCTAGTGCTTCTTTTCCAAAGAGTCTGGCTGGTAAGTCTGCCTGAATGCGGAGACTGCGAACAAATGTGATTAATGTTTAAACTGAAATTAACCAATTCCTCAACTGCTTACTAATAATATGTTTACATGTTTACCGATCATGAAATGGACAAGTGTAGTGAACAAAACAAGAAAAAGTCCCATAAACATAACGCCGCAGACTGGCGGACGACTGTTGTGTCAATGGGAATTGTACTGTGTAGATGATAACGTGTTTTTCGTTTGCGTTACTACCAAATTGATTTGGAACAAAGGTAGATATAGTGACGGAACGAAACAATTTCGAAGATTTACGGAAGGATTGTGCAATATATCTAATATCATTCGAGCCCGTCCACTGACAAAACCAAATGAAGGCCAACACCCTAGTCACCGCTAGTGGTTTCACTCACACAAACAAACTCGAAGAGGTCTAAATATCGAGAAATCTGAAGAGTTTGCAGCACAGCCCGCTCAAGATGGTTTGTCAGACACTAAATTAAAAAGAAAGCTCTACCTCTCAAAAACAAAGGCAAGAGATACCTTGTGTGTAAACGCATCCTAATGGGAAGATAGTTAAGTAAAAAACATGTGTGTAAATGCATACATCACTACGGTTTGTGAATGATAGGAATATCAAATAAAACGTGAACTTGGTAAATAACTTAAAGAAACACCTTAAAATGAAGTGAACTCAAACAAACCGGATAAACAGGGAATTGAAGTCAGACTGCATCCAGATTACTAAAGTCAAATTCTACCAGATAAAACCCAGAGATTACTCGTGTGCATATACATACACACCATGCGAATAGCTTAACAAAACGGCATATATAGGCACACTGCTGTAACCTTTTCTCGTGATTTATCATGACACTTATCAGGTGTGAGACTGTCTGAAACACTAATCTTAGTTGGAATTAACTGTTGAAACTGTTTAAACTGTGCTTTTATTTTCCCAAATAGTGTTATCAGATCACAAAGGAGTATGGTCAAATCTCAGAAATTCAATCACCATCTAATAGCGCCACCTTTTCAACTAATCAGGTGCTATTTGAATGTATTAGGTACCACCTATCCAGTGGCAATAAACGTATGCAACAAGGGAAAACGTTTTGTATCACGTAACACATACGTAAACAGGTAATCCAGATATATAGGATAGAGAGTTAATCATCTCACTACCGTCACTCACACATAACAAGAATACACCAAGCAACAAATCGCACATGGTACAACGTTAAAAGAAGTTTGGCTAATCGAATGTTTTACGCGTGGTCGAACGGACATTCACCATTCAACAATGGCTGATGATCCGGATATGATATCGACGCTTCTAATGCGTCATCCGTACTCTCAAACAATGGCGCGAATATTCCCCAGTTTTCTCCCAATTAAGTAGTAGAACAGCGTGGTCGGATTTCTAGCCACGGCTGTGGCAAAAATGTGTATTGCTGACGAGCTCTAATGAGAGCGAAACTCAAGTCTAGTGCTTCTTTTCGAAAGGGATAACTGGGATGTCTGCAGGAATGCGACAGCTACGATCAATTTTGGGTGATATGCAATTTATATGAAAAACACAATCAATATTTTTGAAAATATATATCTTGTTGATAAGCTTATTGAATGAATTTTTCTCATTGGTTCCAGAGAAACAAAGAGGCGACATTAAAATGACTTCAGCTTATTTTATTCTGACAATGATTTCACGACCAGCAACTGTTCGACAAATTGGTTTCACAGTTCTGTTCCCACCCCGTTTTCTGTCTCGCTTTAGCGAGGCTAACAGGCCAATCGGCCGACAGACCGTTTACACTGGGTAACAGGTATTGGGGTGAGGAGACGTCTTCACGCCGATTGGTTAGAGCTGAACGCAAATGCGACAAACGGAATCTGATTAAGCACACCCGTATACATGGAACGGGTGAAATTCGTAAATATTTTGCTGGCAGTAAGTCACGAACCGAAACCGTCATCCTGAACGAGAACATGGTGGTTCAGTGGGTTCCGACTAAAACGGATCTGACCAAATTGACATACATTCGTCCGACCAAATCGTTCACAGACACAAAAATGGGAACGTCGTTTTTGATTACAGACCTTCTGGCTTCGGACGACCGCAGTGAAACTCGGTCAACATCACCTTCAACAGCTGACGTCATAACTAGTGAATCTTGTTCGGGAATAAGCACCTCGTTCAGATCACCGACTGAGCCATTTTTGACACAAAATCGACAGTCGACTTTCAGCACGCCTGAACTGTCTCAGGTGATATCTCATCTGTCCTCCTACCTTACACGACACAGTTATATTGGCGAGTCTAACACTGATTCACTTAACATGAAAGAGCTGTGGTGTGGTTTAATTGCCACGGATACTGTTGCACAAGCAAGGCCGATCTCGATACCCTACACGACCACACTGAACAGATTGACAGTCAGTGTGCCCAGAATGCCTCACCAATCGACACACAATATAGCCAGTCTGCATCGGTCGTTAAACAAAATATTTGAACTTGCCTACAATCTCAGCGATTCCGTAGGTCAACATAAAGCCGACAGAGCAGATTTTAGTTCTTCCGAGATGATGAGACTCTTGAATCAAGCACTCGTGTGCTCTGTCGGACAGCCCAATGACTGGATGTCATTAACACCTTACTCCTCATCGATAAATCCTATTTGGAGTAGAGGAGACGAGGAACACAATACAAATACAAACGGACTTGACGCCTGTCAGTCGAACGAATGTAATACAAATTCCGCTTTGGATGCCCTGATCCACATGACCTCGGCATCAATGCAACGTTTGAATCGAAAAGATAACCATCCAGGTAAGTACAAATATCCGCAGCTAAGTTTCCCAAAGTTTATAGACATAACACTACTCCCATTTATTTGAAGCCCTCGCATTCAACAGTATTTCATGTCCTTCTTTTAAAGGGAGCTGATAATCTTGAGTTTTGCACCTGTCATTTGTACACAACCTTGGTCTGACTACGAGTTTAACTCCGGTTCAGGTGTTCGTTGAGAGAAGTCTCGGTTACTATTGTTGGCAAGGTCAAAAGTAGGAGAATATTTTGTAGAGGTAACAGACTGTAATGATCTACAAGTTTTCCCCGCAATCTGATTTACTATGTCCAGTATTACTAGTGACTGTGTTTACAACAGAAAGCCATCAGTTTAATCCAGTGGACGTAGCTTTCTCTGAGTTATTTATAATTAGCTTTAGCTTACAACTGTTACGTTTTGAGAGCTTCAATTTACTTAAACAATATTATCCATTCGGTAGACCTAAACAGAGTGAGAGTGTACCTACTAAATTTGAGTTGTGTTTTAGAGCAGTGAAGTTGAGCGATCGTATTGTACTACTCATACCGCGGCTACTCAGTAGCAAGTGGAGAGCATATTTTGTGATGTCGTACAAGCCACAGGAAGAATGGAGGAAGAATCATCAAAGTGCACCATCGCCCATAACGATCCCTGCTACTTAATGGAACTGAGCATTCACATCTATGGCAGCCGAGACGGTCTGAGACCGAATATCGCGTGCAAATGAGTGGTTTTGTGACAGGTCTGGTTTAAATGCTTAACCCGTGTATTGCTTTGCCGAATAAATAACCCTTGTGCCATCCGCGTTCTTGGATCACAACGTTAGGTCGCCTGATCGAAGTGTTCACTTTGAGCAGAAAGTGTTGACGTCCCTACATTTGTACGAACTTGATTCCCAAATGCGCTTCAATTATGTTAGGAACTTAAGCAACACTTACAACGCAAGCCTGGTCATTTGGAATATTACAGTTAGACAGCATTCCATTGCTGTTCTACTCACTGGTACGTCCTTAACAGGTTTGTCGAGTGTATTCTATGCACGATAACCAGATGGTCAAAAACATACAACTTAGGGTCATAGAGGTTCATATAGTTTACAGTGCAAGAATGACCAAACTATTTGTGTGTTCCCCTTTTTATGTTCACCGGAGAATGAAATTTTCTGATTAGTTCGTAGATGCACAGAGTATGGTGAGGGAGAATTCGATGAGAAGAGAAACGCCGGTGTGCAGGATGACAGTATGTGCTAACCCAGCAAATAAACACGAGGACAGACAAAAGCGAAAAGAGTAACACATACATGGGCGGAAAGCACCAGAATCCAAACAGACAGATAAACATCCCATCTGGTGACCTATGTGAATACGTTAGAAAGGTAATCAAACATTGAAGTGTAGGTGCCCAGTGTATAGATTACCGCAAATCTTAATCGGGTCAGTCGTGAGTACACAGTTAGTCAGGACATCACAGAGTGGACTGACCGTTGCCAAAAGTATTTTTTTGCTTACACAGTAACCAACTCATATGAAGTGTATGGTCCTAATTACTAGAGAAGTGTTTGGTTACGGTTGATAAGGTATATACATAAGTTTGTAAGTGAGGAATAATTTTTCTAACAGTTGTCCTCACTTCACTCAGGAACGACTTATCACAGACTATCTTTCCGGATAAATATGTACCGTGAGTCCCGTGACTTGTCCATTAGTCAGTCTGTGGGCACTTTTAATAATGCCTGTCCATTTTACACATGGACAATGTGTTTATGTATTTTTCTCTGACTACCCGCATTGAAGCTGCAGGTAACGTTGCAAGATGAAGTCGATCACCGAATCTCCTTTTTTCCTTTGCCATAAGTGTACAACTTATAATCTGTCGAAATACTTCGTTCGCCTTCTTTTCTTTTCGGCGTGCCCTCGATCCGTTGATACGATCTCCCTTTGACTAGCGGTACATCATTTCAATCGTCGCGTTCTGCAAAACAGTTTTATACTAAGTACGAACCACTGTTTTGAGGTAACTCGCTGAGTCTGCAGGCTGCTGAGCTATAAACAGTCATTTCAGCGCTGGAATGTACTTACTCTGGACTGATCTGTCTGGAACAGCCGTGATGCTGCCAAAAGTAGATAACTTCCAACCAAGACCTATGTGATGTCAGTTCAAGACTCTGAATAGCACGGTTATTAGGAAAACCCAAGTGATGTACAACCTCCAATGTCTGTGCATGCGTTGATATGGGCTTGTTTAGTGCGTCAGTTTTATTGTCTTTACCATACTTCTTCAAGTTGCTACGATAGTTACCTAAGACGAATCACCTCATACATATTTAAATTCATTCACTCTATGCTCCCTTAAGACTGTCTAGTATAGTCGGTTGCATACAAACACTGTAATCCTCTTATAATTAGCAAGATACTAGTGGTTCTAGTAATACGACCCAGCTACCCTTGTTGATGTGTTCCTGAATTCAGTAAAGCTGGCTAGATCCGGACAGGGATGGATGTAAGTGGGTTAACACTAGATAATACAGAAGATACCCATGTACATATGGTAAAACTTATCTGAGGTGACTAAAACTTAACAGATGTCACAGACACGGGGTAACATGGATGAGCATTAGAACAAACAGGTAGCAAACAAGCTGGTTTTCATTGTTTTATCATTAGGCTAAACAAGACGTATTTACGTGGTTTCGCCAAGGGCAGTAGATTAGATGAATCAAGGATAATAATCGTTAACGTCAAGTTAGTCAAATTTGTGAGGTCTACTTATGCAACACCAGTAACTTAGGTTGTAGAAGTTATTAGAAAAATCGGTACCTTTACGTAATAGATCGATCTATGCATGGCCAGGTGAACAAATCAGACGACATATTTATGTGGCGAACAAGTAACGTAAAGAGTTAACCTCTGAGGAAGGTAACGTTAATGCAGATTAGTAATCGACCACGAGTTCTGAAGATCAAAATCGTTCTGCTAGACCACCCAGCTGTATTGGTTGGGACAGCTCAAACAAACGCGGTTGGTGATATTCATGCAAAGAGGGTATGACACAATCAACACACAACTTCCATATCATTGTGAACATATTTAAATGAACAGGCGCCTTTGGCATTATCGTGTAGATTATTAACACGAACGTTGCATAACGGCAGCCTAGAATCAGGCAAATACACTTGAACAACCTTCAGACACTTTCATAAGAAAATATAACTTCTAAAAAGTTGGTGACTGATAATGATGATGTGTTTGAAACCAAACCATGTATGCCCATCACAAGGCATTTATTTGTGAAGTACCGCGAGTTGAACGACACAATTCGGGATATATTTCGCATTTCTTGCTGCTACGAAAAAGTGCAACAATAGTGTTGCAAACCCTCAAGAGAATATGCTAACTTGTCCACTGTGTAATAATACGTTTGATAGAAATCAGGTCCTCCTCCTCCTCCTCCTCCTAATAATTAACACCGCCCCTGTTAATTGCACTCAAGACAAACCAAAAGAAGGGTGCAAAAAGCGACTTTGGTCCGCTCCAAAAACGTGTTTCCAGAAGGAAATTATAAAGTATTTATATGGTGCATAGCGATCTACAAAACACTTGAATCAGAAACTCTAAGGACGGTTACCGAAGATAATAGTTAAGGTCACTAGGCTACCAATGAGCATAGCGGAATAAAGGTTGAACCGGTAAAACTAAGGGAGGCTCTCTCCCGACTGTTCTGACCGTTTCCGCTCAATCTGATTGAGTAAAACCGTTTTCTCGAGGAAGGAGGCGCTTTTGAAAAAAGAAAATGATTTCCCTAACAATTATACAACATGATACTGGTTGTTTGATAAAACCTGCAGAATTAGTCGTGTTTGATTGATCGATACTACCAAACTCGTCCCGTTTACGAGTGATGATAACCTTGAGATTGGTACTAATGTCGTGTTTTGTTTAATGAACTCAGTTGCCTTAACATAATGGGGGTTGTCGGACGTAATCAACGGGTCGGCTACTATAGATTGAGCGTTACTCACATGCACGCGTGAGTGACCGTTTATATATAATGTTTGGATGGTACTTATTTTGAGGTCAAGTGGGCCACCCCAATAAAACTAATCAGGCTAGGAGATAAAAAACTCATCGAAACCTCTCGTCAGCAGGTCAGTCACACACAGACGACTGTGAATAACGAAAGCTTGTTCTGTTCCGCTGCGCGAGGATCACAAAGTGCTACGGCCAGCTAGATCGATAGGGAATGGGGTGGCGCAATTTCTGTTCGTCAACTAAACCAGTCGGAAAATGAATCAGATTAGTGGATGTATCAATCATCCTCCATTGATGGACCGGGTAACAAATCCGCAGTTTAAACCATTTCAATCCAACCGAGAGGCTTACCCTAGCTATGTAGACATAAAGATTGACTCATCGAGGATTGAGCACAGCATTTCATGTTTACAACACAAAACTGAACCCTAGGACACTACAGTAAAAGGACCTGTCTAGCAAAAACGCTGTAGGAAACTGTTAAACGCCTGATTAACATGACGAACACATGCTAGTTCTCTTCTTTCCGATTCGGTTGAACAGACCGTTGTGGCTGAACATATCGTGATAAAATCATGTGAGCTGAAGTAAAACCAACGTTCACAGAAATCGTCATTGTATTGGTCAAAAAGCCACTTTCAGAAACACTCGGCGCAGAATCTAACTACTAATTAGAGGAAAGATATGTACTACACTGATATGTTAAAAACCGATCTCACGTGTCTTTTGCAAATCGACGAATTTGTACAATTTTTTCACATACGAAAGCTCCCCTCATTTATCGTTAATGCTGGACTAGCCAATACCGATGAGTAAGCAGGAGAGATAAACTCTTCTGTAGTTCAGAGAATGCTCGCTTATTTGTGTTAACAACGATACAAAGGATAAATAATTTGCACCATATGCTCTCAGTGAAATCAGCCGGAAGATATGTGTTGCGTAAAATGATATGATGTCGTTTTGGACTTTTCTTCTCCATGAATTGCTTACTGTAGTCAGTTCCTCCGTGAAAGGGGTGGGGAACAGCTGTAGAAGTTGCGTCTTTGCGTTGGTCTACCTGAATTCTCCTTGAGGATAACTCCTCATTAAAGGAAAATCTAGGTAAAACCTCAATAGAACTCTAAGAACACTAAGCGTTTTACGCTGATTATCTACTTTCCCAGGTGACAATTCAAGACACTACCCAAAGTTAGGACAAGCTTGTCCATACTTTAGCTGAGAATCACCCATCATTCCGTTGCGTACACTGATTAGGGTCACATCAAAAGGGATGAATATATCCATACACACGCACTGTGTTAATGAGGTTATAAAAACATAGGATATAAAACTTCCATTCTTTGAAAAGCATATATGTGTCAATATCTGGTTGTAAGCTATATATATATATATATATATATATATATATATATATATATAGTCCCACATTGTTAGTTCTAATCGACATTTGACAACTTATGATTTTACACATATAATCTTCTCTTACTACATTTATCTAACTCGCGCTTCATCTGCATAAAAATTACTATGCTAAGCCAAGTATAGGTTCATTAACCGTTCGTGAAAGCCTCCAAACTATCCCGAACTAAATCTTCGTACATCTATTTGATTCAGTTGGTACAGCAACCAATGTGGATGTGGTATCTTTGGTACGAGGCACACGAGCTTCCAAACGAAGAAAGACACGAACCACTTTTTCTAATTCACAACTATCTGAACTGGAACACAATTTCAATCGTCAGAAATACCTTACTCCTGCAGATCGAGATCGTATTGCCAAACACTTAGGACTATCGAATACACAGGTGGGTAAAATTTGATTCGTCAGACAGAATGATCAGATAATATAAGTTTTCATGTTGTATTAGCCGTGCTCATGATTCGCTTTTTTCTTGAAGTAGTTAAGAAAAAAACAGGATGAACGTGTGCAAGTCAAGATTGATTACACTACTGTTGACCGAATTATACACTTTTCGATTTAATATATTCTGGGAACAAATTTTTTTGGCTCATTTTTGTTTGTGTTCATGTCACACTAAAATGTCATAAAATGTTGTTCTAGTATCACTTTATTTGCATAGTGAGTCGAGCTTACAACATTACACTTGTGTAATAGGGTAGACAGTAGACACGAAAGCATAGCAATGGAGTGTTTATGTCAGTCGTGCTTTTAATGCTAACGGAGGATAATTAGAGGGGGGACCATGCTCACTTTAATGGAAGTGTACAGTTACTGTGCGTCACATCTGACTGCTCTATCGTTACGGAAAGTGACCTGATTCACTGGAGGTCGCTGATCGATTCGGTCATAGAACCTCTCTGTGTACACCTTCATAAGTTGCTGGAACTTCATCTTAAGATTCTCCCTTTTTTTAATCCCTCATTCTACTGCATCACGTCATTCATTTAAGTTGGATCACTGTGAAACTATAGGGTAAGACTACAGAATTCCTTAATAAAGAATGAAATGAAAGGCAGTATGCGATAGGAAATATCGGGACATGTAAAACTGTTATGCGGGTATTTCGAACACACATCTGTCACGCTGACAAGATTCCGAGGCGTCTGCTTGTATGCATACAGAAGTAGCCACATGATTTATCAGTTAGAGTGTACAAGTTTAGGACCGCCTACTAAACAGTACACTGCTGGACAAAACCATGAACAGGGGGCAGTTACCACTGCTGGTTCATCGGTAACATGACATACCTTTGATGCCAATTCGCAGTATCTTTACTTAAACAAATTTCTTTTTCGCTTCTGAATCAGTCAGTTGACCTTTTCTGAAAACCACCACTTCTTTTGCATATCAATTTCCGTATACTGTACGCTCATTTTACGGCTCCGCTTAGATACCTATTCTATCTTGAGCAGTGTACACGGCTGTACAAAAATAAAGAGAAAATTAATCGTAATGAAATTACTATGTAAGAGGTAACGTCTCCGTCTTGACAGTACTACTGAGTTGTGTCACCTTCAATGTATGCCATTCATAAACTCAACAATTTGTTCCCGTTTTATTCTCGTTAGCGCATTCGAATTCGATAGCGTCAAACGCTGGAAAAATTCTACCATGGTGATCCGAATTATGAGCTATGCGATTTTGGGCTGGTGACAAAATAGCTCAAAGTAAACAGTAAGTATCTGGCAGACAACATGCGGAATAGGATACAACGAGGCATTTTGACTCTGAAATATTGTTTTTCAGGTTGGAAAAAAATAAGTAAATGCTTCTGGAGTAAACTCTTTTGACCTCAAAAAGCGACGATGTGTTCCTGAAACAAACACTCGGTCTTTCCCGTTAACTACAGAGCAGCCCAAACAGAGGGTAAATAACCATCACCACAGAGTGTGAAACTGCCAATACTGCCTTTGAAATGTACACCCTAGAACCTCCAGATAAGTACTCTTCCATCAAACTTCTTGAGGTAAGATCACAGTTCATCAGATCCCTTCCAGATTCGATTGCATTGTAATGATGGTCGCATGCTGAGGTTAACGGAAATGTGACTGTAGTAAACTAATGCAAGTAGTACACACAGTCCACTGGGAAATAGTGAATGGATGAATGTAAGACATTCACCAAAGGTCACTGTAGACAACAGTCACCGAGACATCCACAACAACTGTAGCAACAAAAAACTTCGATCCTCTCATGCTAGTGGATATTTAACGAAAACACGTGCATACAATGCAACAAATCTAAGTGAGATCAGCATACTCGATCTTCCTGACTAATCCGACCTGGATGAACGTTACAAACAATTCTGTTCTAAATGTTTGTCCAGCAGTGTATCACGTTGATGTAAATGAACTGAACCGTAATAGTTTGTCAATAATATTTCAATCTGAACCACAACAGATTATTATTTCTACCGGGAAAGTCATCTTCTAGACCACAGATGGACACATATAGTCAACTTTGAACGATAAAGGGAGAGAAAGAACGCAAATATACGTGTTTCCCCTAGCAAATATGTGCCTGGTTCCCAATAGAACCTCCAAAAGACTTCTAATGTCTGCTAGTTATTTGTCTACATATTCAATATGGAACACAATGCGTGAGAATAGACCCACTTTAATTTCAAGTGGTTGTGCCATTAGCAAATCTAATTGGTGAACAAACCATAAACGATGCATTAATGTTTAATATAAAAAGCAGAAGACTGCTGAAACACAAGCAAGAAGTAACACGATATGCAGCAAACTTTTTTCAAGTTTACACCTAAGTGATATGATATCCACAAGTTTGAAATTGATAGCTACCATCACAGGACATCCTAGACAGGAGGAATTTTATTTTAAAAGTCTACGTTGGTTTTGTTAATCGGACAGCTGCTTCTACCCACCGCATAACTGGTGAGATATGTGCTGGGGCCTCGACCAGCCCGCATATGTGTGCTTTGATGTCTAGTATGCATGTATATGCATAGTTATCTATTAATTCGAATACACGAAAATGGAGACGCTTTTATGGTCATAGCACCAGGCCCTATGTCAACCATTCCTTAACTCGAACGAACTCCCGCACTGTTTTCTGAAGAGTAGCACACAATGTTTTATTTTGATTCAGCAGTCTGTCAAACGGACCATTATCCTTCCTTTCTTGGTTATGATAAAGCACTCGTACAAACAGGAACCGGCTATCCAAACTATGTCAGTCCCGTTGTCCTAGGTGGCTAGAACGGTGATTTATGGAGCCGGCATGCGGTCCCGGACACAAACAACACCATAATATGCAGAATGGTTTGACATGCTGCTGATAAGCGGTTGTTCTTTTTTGATTAACAAGCCACAAATCTTTCATAAAGATCAAATTGGTTAACCCATAATGTGTTTAGGTCAAAGACAAAGTCAACGATTTACTGAACTACCGCCAAGCAACGAGCGACATTTCCTGCAAAGGTATGAGACTTTGTCACAATAAAACAAAAATGCGACTTATTCGTTTAACGGATTATTTTCGTCAGTAGATGCTAAATCCTACTTAAGTAGTGATTGGCTAACGGAAAATTTACCCGTTTGGTTTGTACCCATGTTGGATTTCGTCATAGGCCTTCAAACTGTCCGTATCAGTTAGCCATACCGAACCGTTTGACTGGTCCAGCATACAATCCCTAGCTCCAAGCGCATTTCTATGTAGAAACCTTTAATCCATTATTAGTAGCCTCAGGATGAAGACAAAACCTCTACTAGAAGTCATTCTGTTACGTAAAGTGGTGTATTAAGCTCTACTAAGACGCGCTTCCGCCCCTCCTGAGAAAGAACATTTACTTTATGCTATTAGCAATCAATCCCTTAAAAGACAACGAACAAACTACGTGTGGTTTGTGTGAGTTGCAGAACAAAACGGATAAGCCAACCTTATGAGTGGTAACAAACACTAAACTGGTGACATTCAAGCACTAAACACACTACGTTTGCCACATAACGTTAAAAATGAAAATGCCACCCAGGATCTTGGTAGAGAACTGAATATTGTACAGTCTCTGCTCTGGATACTTGTACTGATCTATGGGCTCGACAGAGTCTAAGACGAAATACACAAATGACTGCTGCAAAATGGCGAATAAGACTTGTATTCTGTGTTTGGTCATCAGGCCAATTACAACACCATAAATATGAAAACTAACCAGGACGAACCAGAAGAACGGCCAATAGAAGTTATGGACGGTGTGTTTGTTATCAATTACGCAACCACTATTCCAAATAGTGGGCTTGATTGATAATGGATCGGGAGAAGTTAAGTATTTGCAGAAACTTCTGAGTGCAGAGGTCACAAAGGACTCGCAACTAAATAATGAACCGCAGACATCGGCAGCTGTTGTCTTCACAGTACGCACACCTGGTGAGCTGTAACACCCACGAGACCACTCGTACGATTCTGGTGAATTCCGACTATTAAACACAATAAACGTGTTCCGTTCCGCTTTATAAAATGTAAATCCGTCAAATTCAATAAAAACAGTACTTTCAAGTTGAACATTACCCACGATTGATCGCAGCTGTCGCATCCTCATAGACTTTCCAGTCTGCCCCATTCGAAAAACATTGCTCACACAGAGAAATCAATTGTTAGTGTAGCATAACGCAACACTCGAATGGTTTGTAGGTTAAGATCCAGAGATGTAATTTTATTTAGTGTGACATTGACGAGACTCTTCAAAAGCTTACTGGTAATTACTTGATTTTAAAAGGATAGGTTTAATAACAAGGTCAATAAATTCACAGATGGACAATGAGCGTGTCTTGGTTCAACTGGTCAGTTAGGAGAGACTGTCCAGCATGAGGAGGCAGGAGGTATGTTTACACTGAAGATATCACAGTCAGAACACTTTAGTGGAAATGCTTAGGTGGAGGGTCACATCAGACAGAAAAAGAAACGGTAGAAGAGACGCTCTCCGAATGATCGGCATTTTTGGACACTTGGGAAGACCCGATCAATTGAACGTGCTAATTGAGAACGGTTGCGAAGCTATTCATTGTATGGAAATACAAAAAGATATCGAACGCTACGTTTCTTGAAAAACTCCTTTAAGCATATGCCATGAGTGTAATCTCAAGAGTAGACGAGTTTCGCTCTTCATTGACGATGACATCGAGTGTGCATACGGGCTGTTGCGTAAAAAGGTGAACTGTGACCACAATAATTCAGATTCAAGCAGTCAACGCATGATACTGTCTGAATGTGTTATATATATATATATATATATATATATATATATATATATATGACGGGGTTTTCAAGGGCCTTCAGTACAAGCGACTAAAAGCTGAGCAAGTAGTTTTCTAATATTGGTGTGATTCCAACGGTTCGCAAACAGTTAACAATTTTGTATTAAATGATGCAACACAATAGAAGACCCTTAAGTTAACATATCCTAACACTATCTGGACGAGTCAACCTGGCCTCCATGTTTCGCAAAACGAGTTGTAAACCCTCGAAAAGATAAGCTGTTTCGTCCTCGATATGGAAGTGCGCTTGGCAGAAATCGAACTCTCCTACTTGTAACAATTAACCCAGAAAATCTCGGTTCCGAAAATACTGCAAGTGCCCCCGTATTTGTTGCCATGACAAGCCAGAAGACGCGTGAAAAAATTAGATTTGTTCCGCCCCAAGACGTGTACGACAAGACTACAAAATACAAGGTGTTTATATGGTACGTAGTGACCTGAAAACATTCTGGAATCATAAAATGGAAGAATAGTTACCGAAAATAATAGCTGAGATCACTAATTCCCAAGAGAACACAGCAGAATAAAGGTCGAAAAGGTAAAAAATAACCAAAGTCACCCCTCCACCGTTCTGAACAGTTCCGTTCACTCTGATAGAGCAAAATCGTTTTCTCGAAGAAGGAGGCGATTATGGACGGGGGAAAAATGGACTACCTAAAAAAACGTATGAGCGTTCTTTTAAAGGATGCTCAGCATCGTTCTGTTGCTTTGTTATATTTAAGTGTCTCAGTAGTCATTTTCAACTGAGCAATGAAGGTGAGCAATATAATTTGCTTCCGATTGCTCGATAAAAGGATTTCACTCCTGCATCATTTTCTGCTTTAAATGTGCGTTCTTTTACTTCACGAGGCAAATCAATCACCACGGCTTTTCAAAAGACACAGGTGGACGGTAAAAATGCAATAAGTTGTGAGTAACGCTCATATTAAACCAAATGACGCATTTACTGCTTGGTAGTAGTCGAAACACCATTCAACCAGCCTACAGATTTCCGTGATTACAACTTGGTGAGAAGTCCCCGTCATGAGTTCGCTGACTGGCGTAACAAGACAATTACTGGCTTCTTCCGAGTTGATTGGGAAATTTGGAAATTACTTATAAACAAATGTGTCTGACCGTTTATATATCATAAGATAGTCGTACCTACGATGACATAGTGATCAACATGTTGCCTCATAAAATGCTGTCTGGAATTCAAGTCTCAGTTATTTAATGACAGGCTCTAATGAGAACGAAATTAGAGTGCTTCTTTCCATAAAGGGCCAACTGGAAATCCCTGGTGCTTATGTGAATTTAGATCGTTCAACTTCGGAGAAGCAGATAACAATTTCATCACATAATGTAATACTGACAAGATACTAGTTGCTGCACTCAGGAACTAAATCAGGAACTCTTGCTAATCAATGGAAGAATTAGCCTGCTTCTGATCATAACTGGATTTCTAGCCTAACATAGACTCCACCCGTTCTCTGCAAAACGAGGAACACATATGAGGGAAAAACAGGCAACGTTTGATGTATCAATCAAACTTGCAGTCTCCGCCATAGTTTGTAGGCGTCACGCACACCATCGGCCAACAACGGCCGCTTTCCCAAACCGTAAGAATTCGAATATGTGGACAGTCCAAAATTTTAGACTGGCTTTAAAACAGAGGTTTCTCGAACAGACAAATTACGATTCGTTCTCTGTTCCTCTCTTGTTTCACATTTTCCACATGTCTTCTTTGGTGAACCCAACTTGTCAAGACAAAGTAACCAGACATACTGTCTTAAAGAGCTGTCAAATCATTGGTCGTCATGTGGTAGAATACAAGCTGTGGTAGAAAACTTTTCCTCGTTGGTATTCATGCTACAGTTCGCGTCTTTATCCCGTCAGTGGTCCGACTATATCGTTTTCAGTAATCAATAATGAACTTACTGTAATTTCCCTACGCTTCACATAAATCCCCCCCATTATTCCATTGTAACGTATTTAAGGATTTTCCCTCAATTCTATTCAACATTGTCCTCTTGTTGCTTGTACATATCAAACTGATAGCTCTGATGTGTTCTCCAAGCCTACTGAATTGTTCACTAACTTCATCTTTGCATACGTTCATATTGCGTCACCAATCGGCTGTTGGTTTCTCAGGCACTGTGCTTAATAAACGCTTATTTAGGCACGTGAGCCTTTTCTCAAAGTTACACTATGCGAAGTTCAAATTTATGCGGTCACAGGTCATCAAGGCAAAAATTCCGTTTTGATGTGTCGAATCTTTTGCATTTCGATCGATATCATTTAATGTCGAATTCGCCTACTAGGTACCCCTTTAATCTGTTACATTGTCGTAGTTCTATGTGAACGGTTATGCAAAACGTTAACACGATTTGATCAGATAAATTTTTCAAAATACAGTTAATTAGCCTGGCAGTGAATACACCCCGAAAAGTGTTCACACAATCGCAGGTTTTAGCCAGATTGTCACGACTATTCCTGTCCGGAAAACCTGACAGTATTCAGCGCGCAGATGACCATGTACGGCGAAGAAGACTTCCAAATGTAAAAGACGGAAACTTCGCCTAGTTATTTTTTTTTACAAATATGACGATACTTCAGTTCATAATAACTACGATGTGTACGTCATTGATAATCAAATTTCGGGTCACATTGCAGGTAATCACATGGTTTCAGAACCGCCGAGCTAAACTAAAACGTGAAGCTGAAGAGCTGGAACGGGACATTTTGGCAGCCAGACAACAAGAGCAACAAAAAGTTCTGGGCCGGTCAGCAAAGAATTTGTCAGACGACTGGAGAACACAACGAGACTCACCAGTCGAGCGTGAGTCTACGCGAGTCAGGCCTCAAGAACGTTCTGGAAGTGTAGAAGAACAGTTACTTCGGGAAGATTGGGATGAACATACAGCTAACGCAGTTGCAAACGTATCCGTTGACAAGGGCGAGAAACACGAAGTAATTAAACAGTCAGTTCAATCAAACGAACGAAATCTCAACCGTCTGCTCAAGGTTAAAAAATCCGCGAGTGAGACAGTATGGAGTCCTGCAGATGAGTTGGAAGTTCACAAATCATAAAAAATAGCTAGATTATACTACCAAAAACCTTTCACGCCCATTGAATTAATGGAAAAACAGTTTATCGAATAACTGACGAAATTGAATTTCCTTCAATACATATAAATACATCACATGTTTTGTACAGCTGCTAATAATTATAAATACAAGCATTACACTTTGTTGAGTGTTCGACGTTGTCAATATTGAGCAAACATTGTGTATTCGTCAATTCGAAATGGAACCACACAGGGATGGTACGTATGCAAACATTACTAACATGACCATAGGCCCATTACAAAATTGCCACTCAGCTGGATCACAATTTGTCCACTCCGACAAGTTGTAGTGCGAGCTTTCCGTTCGTAATTGTTACTTTTCGTTCACTTTTAGTCTATGCTTTAATTAAAAGTTACCCGACAAGAGAATATCTCATCACCGGCTTTGAACTTAGTTTGTATTCTGATGTACACGCCTGGGTTGTGAATCTAAATAATGTCATCTATCGACAAGCGTAGCGACATTTTAGAAAGCAAGGCTTGCTTACGAACGTATAGATTTTCGCATACGTTTCGGAGCAGACTAGAACGCTCAGTTTAAACGATCACTCCGCTTGTTCTCAAAAGTAGTCAGTCGGCTAGCTCGTTGCCACACTGTTAAGATTAAAGAAATCGTGTTCATCACTTTAACATAGCTGAAAGAACAAGCGAACGTATGTACAGTAAAGTACATTGGTATACAGTCGTCTGGTCAAATCGTAAACGAGCAGGCTGAAGGTATCAGTAAATAATAACTAATAGAAATGTATGGAACAAGGCCATACAGTGGGTGGCTTCAGCTTGATGGTTGACTCGTTATCTGTTTATTGGATTCAAGGCGTTATGATGCACTCCATGGGCTCAGACTTCTACAACCTTCAGATGTGAGTCGCAATGTAACTATCGAAAAAATGAGCAACCTGTGTCAGTCAAATTGCAAGTCATAGGATCCACTTCAGATTGATTTAAACCGTAGGAGTTTAGTGCACCCCAGAAACTGTAACAGAATGATTGGTTGGGTGGGCGTGTGGTTTACGGTTGTAAGACGTAGTGACATATTAAATTAAATGGTGTGTTAGACTGCATAAAATCACCGAGTTCTTTGATTATTTTTCGTTTCCTTTAACGTCAAAGCAACAGTATGTACAATTCAGACATACACTGATAAGGCGTGTATGAAAGTATCGGTAAATTCATTGACAGTTGGACATTCTTTGTGCTTATTTTGTCACCATGATTCCCATGTCAGACGACAAGGTAATTAAAACGCGTGTTACGGAACCGTGAGCGTAATGAGCGTGCTAATCGTGTGAAGTCACCATCGGTGGCTTGCCCCTTTACCTTTGTATGCACATGTACACAGCACATGAACACTTGAATCACTAGACGGGTTTGGTGCTGTACGTAGATGTGAGCCGTCAAAGTTGGATAGCTGATTCCGTTTAACAACTGAAGGCAGTTGCTGTTGTAGTTAGTCAAGAAGGGCGTGAAATTGTGTTCTAGTTTCGTCCAATTATCTGTCATGACGGAGTGAAGTCATATAGTCACACTTACCCACCCCCCACATACAAGCACTCCTGGGGATGTGACCCGGTACCATAACAGTTCGCACCTCTGTTTCACACCAGCCTCTGACCGAAACTACTTGTCTGAATCGTGGGGGGTGGGGGAGTGGGCCACGCCTGTACTGATCTCCGCTTAGCGAAAGTTTGAAGAAAGACAATCAAAAAACAGCATTTGTTGTATCTGTCAGCCGCCGCGCCACAAGCGAGTCACATATGGCAGACCATAGTAGTTGCTAATAAACATTCTCCATATTATGTCTAACAGTCTGTTCCAGTCCAAAATGTCTACAGTGTATGTGTCGAAATGATGCTGAAACAAAAAAGACGGTTGTTGCTAAACTGATAGGTGATCAGTGAGTAACGAACACATTGTTTCCAAGTTCGATCCATAAGCTCGTAATGAACTTGAACTCACGTTAACATTTTTCTGACCAATACAGAGCATGGGAATGACATATGAACTACCCCATGTAGAAAAAGTCCAAACAAGAAGATGAAAAATGTGAAATACACGACCTCAGCCTTTCAGCTTAACGAGGCGAAGTCAAAGCAATTTCTAGATAGTAACGGAGCGACCACAAAAACATACATGCATTTTCAGCTCTACACCGTACTTAGGGGTAGTATGAGTCAGGTCGTAGTTGACATAGCAGTAGTCAACGAAATGACGGCTTAGTAGGTGAAGGGAAGATAAGCTAACCAATGGAAATCCGTGACGGAATGACAATAACTCTACGTACGCATGTTCCCTCTTGACTGTGATATACAAACTTGTTTGAATGCGTTCCCGACCAGCGGTGTGGATGGTCGCACACACTGCAACTTACTGGACACCTTCCGACCCTACTCAACAGGGCGATACAAACCTCCTTGCCCGACGACGTGGACAGTTGGCCGTCTTGAGCCTTCCTCCGACCATTACTGAACACACTGGACAATGAGCACTGGGACAAACATTTCGTCAAAAATATGGAGTAGATGATCCAGCTAGCATAGACTGATCGATTCTGTTACTACAACTAACGGTGGTAAACCTGAAAAAAACGTAAAGTACATCAGCGGATTGTCGTGTCGCTTACATTGGGAGATACTGTGTAGTTTCCTAATGGGTATGATCTTCGATCTACAAAGCAAGACTGAGCGCGCACAAGTTGTGTATAGTTACTTTTTAACTAGCAGTCGGAAGTTTTTCGAGGTCACAAATAACAGACTGGGGAACGCACTATACCTGTCTTCACTACCTCATGAGCAATATTTTCACTTGATGAGATGACACCATTCAAACAAGTGAAGCGATCAACAGTAGCAAACGGTCTGCCTACCACACAAAAGTAAGGAGAAGAGAATAAAACGTTGGACACTTTTACACCTTGAAAATGCAAAGCGCATCCCACACAGACAAGGTACATGGTTGAACAGATGAACAACATCTGCATGTTGTCTACAGAAGAACTAAGCAAGGTAACGTCGTCCACATACTTAGTTTAGTATCTGGAAGAAACTTCAGTTAGGAATCATCAAGATTTCCGAGTACCACCTTCCGTGTAATTAAATAGGAAAACAGCGTTCCAACGGCCTTGTGGGAAACTACTTGGAGCAGGAAAGTTCGGGAGCTGCGCGCAAATGTACATTCTGCAGTCACAAGCAGCATACAATGATTTTAATGCGGTGATGAATTTCATTGGAACCTTTTTATGATAGGTGCGTCCTTAGAGAGCATGTCGGACAACCGAGCCAGACGTAACCCTCATCGGGATTGCCAGCAATGGCTGATCATACTTGTAGTTTGATATTTGAGTCTCACTGTTCATAGCAATTGATGTTACCGCACACTGATGTACTGTCTGAAACAAGTAGCATAGGGGTTTCATTCGTGTGAAAACTTATCGAGTAAAAATAACCGGATTGCGTCTCGAATCGAGGATGTTCATGTAAAGATCTAAAATTTGTCCATTAGACCACTGGTTACGACAGTATCACTTGAAACAGAGCGACGAAAGTCAGTAACCTGAAAGAAATTGAATATTTGACGACATGTGCATCTAAAGAGACTTTCCAGCTAGTTCCTTCAAAAGAGTACTTCAATACAGTATTCCTCTTGCTAGAGCACATCATTAGGGCAAATACTTGTTAAAAATGAGTGTAACTGAGCGTTTGGATTTGACAATTTTATCATAGCCCATGCGAGATCAATGGCGTAGTTATCACATTTCATCTGAAAATGGACAAAGTTCAAAACCAGGTCATGGCATGAACACGCACCACTAACAAACTCTAATAGCAAAAGTCACGTGTGGTGTTTTGCTTCAAAAGCGGAAAGTGAACAATTACGAAAAATGATCGAATCATACGCCAGTATACTTTATCGTTACAACATCAACGAGTAAGACCAGTCGCTTTTTGTTCGTTCAAATGATTATTCATTTACGTATAAAAACGTATCCAATCTCATATGGTCATTGATGTACGTATGTAAGGGAAAAGATCTGTATTGGTTGAAAAACAGTGTTGGCTGGTTACTAAATGAAACACAAAGTCGAATGGATGGGGGCGTGGAAGAAGCATCCACCATACAGACTCGTCAGTGCCAAACATTTTAAGCATGATCGAATAGACAGGCATATTTAGTAACCACGGGCACTCGGATAGGAAGGTGACCAGGAAACCGGTGGAACGGACTGACTTTCACGTTTACAAAGCTGTGGAACGTTCAATCTACTCAGCCGTGACCACAGAGTTGGGTAGTGCGTCTCAATACGGACAGACACTAACCGCAAAAGTTGGCTGCATTGTAGCGTTCTATACTCTGGTTTCAAAGAAGTACCCGTTGGCGTTCATTCCAGATCGGTGAGATGTGCAAGAGAATGACCCTGTGAGTGCAGACCAAGGTTACTAGTCAACAGATTGTCACCTGGACGTTTGTAATATATTGGTGATTGGTATAACGCCTCCAAGTAGGAATATCTTCTGAAATCCTCGACGCTTCTAGCCGTTTGTCTTAAGACACTTAAAACGACTACCTTCCAATTAGGGTCCTGGTGAGAAATCTTTATGTTCGATTCCGGATGCTTAATTTTGATTACAGAGCTGGTAACAGTTAAGAACGCTGTAAGACGATATGGTCCATAAAATCTTCTTTGGAGATTTAATTTTAGATATATCGTTTAAGTCCTGGCTATGTATATTGTGGACGGATTTAAACTGTCCGTCTACTTAGTTGGCGCAAATCGGGTCGGTATCGTCAGCTTGCATAGGTAGTACACTTTAATTCGCGATTGTGGATGACTCCGAAGATGTCAGAGAATCCATCTTGAGATTGGTCAGCGGTCGTTGCAAGCACTGTCTATTACACGTACATAATGTGATAACTAATGGTTTGCATTAATCACCAGCAAAAATTGTTGAATGAGTAACGGAACTCAAGTAGTTAAAGCTTACGCTGATTATGTGAACCAACGTCCGTGCCGAATACAACCCTACCACAATGAATGTGTAACCACTGCCACGAAAATACTGGTTTCTAACCATATCAACAGGATTCTAAATCACAATGTGTTTCTGGTACGATGCAGAACTTTTGCTACCGATGCAACAGGCAACAAGAGCTTCATAAAAGTGTGCACTGTTTCGAACCCATCAAGAGAAAAGTGAATCAATATCAAAACTGACTGCATTGTATCAGGTAACCCAGAGGGTGGATTAACAGTGAATCTCATCCCATCGAAATGACAGACCTAATCGATGTAAAAGACAGACTAAACGAGGTCAGCCGCAAAATTGATCAGGCGGTCGGAATATAATTGGTGAGAAACCAAACAAAAGCTGACCTTGATGAAAATCCACACATTAACTGAGAGGAAGGCAATATTTTACGCACTTATGGGAGCAGAAGAAACAAAAAATGGAGTTGCGAAACATACGATTAAGATTAATCATAAACAAGGCAAATTCAACGTATTCCGTCTTTGAAGGTGGAATTGAGATGCATAGTGAATACACCATCAATCTACTCCAGTGGAACTGTAAATTTGTTTACAGATCCGATTACCTGTTTAGAGGTCGGTGAGACGGACAGTTGATTACTGGCCAAAGTCTGTCATTTATCGCGAGATTTGTATGACCCGTCGATGAGACAGAAAAGACAGGCACGATGGTTTACAACGCTAAAATGGCTTTTATGTAAGACACATTGCTTTCGCTCAATACAAGAACCATAATTCCGTACGTACATGAGTTGAACAACCAGTGGTTCAGAAGTGATAAAGCCTTATTGCTGGTCGTTCTTATTCACCGGTAGCCTACACAATAATCACTGAACGTCAGCCATTCATTCAGCCACTAGTTGTCTATTGTCCCGCAACATCGACCTACCCGATCATCTGACCTTAATTTATACTGTATCCCTAAAATGATCTCTGGAACTATGGATGCTTTGACACAAGACTAGCGGTTCAGCAAACGTAGAGGAAAAACTAAAACAAAACACTGCAGAGCTTATCAACTATGCACAAACAACTGTTATATGATAGTCGATAACCAACAAATATCACCTGGGTCATCGATATATACAGAAATGCAACTCGAGTGTGAGGACTACGCAGTTTAATGTTCAGTTGGCAACCGTTTAGTTCATATCTAACTACGTCCGGCGTTGTATTCTGTCGTTCAATGACCTATCCCAGAGCGACCCACTGCATCTGTACTTACGTTGCTAAGCACGACGAGAATGGTAAATAACTGAACTAATGCTGAACCGAAAAGTACTATATGAAAATTCCCAAGTGAAACGAATTTCTCACCTATGACGGCAAACTTTTTTATATAATCTAGTCCGCCGTCATGATTCTGGCAGTACACTGAGAAGGGATTTTGCAGTACAATATGACACTAGAACAGTTATGGATTTGATCCAACCTTTTGTCAGTTATTAACAATAGGCATTTAGCCAGTGAATCACAAAAAGGCATTCAGAACGACCTGACTATCAAAAGAAAATACCCGAACCACCGTTGTGTAGTTCACAAACAGAAATCCGCCAACCCGCACCACGACACAAAGCGTACATGTAGTCTGTCTTGCTCACGATACACTGTAGTGTCGTTAAATGTCAGGTAGATGGCGCAGAATTTTGGGACATTTGTGTGTTTTTCTAATCATTATTCTCAAGTTCTCCGCAAAACCTGTCAACTACGCACAAGCGAACGTAAATGTATTCCATCAAGTTGCACAACGCGTTTCGGTACATGCGTTTTCATGGTGGAACGAAACGCGGTTATTGGTCAATTGTATACTGATGAGAAAAACACACAGCCCTAACGGAAGCTGAACGGCCAATCTGTAGGAAACAAGGAACACCAAGGGGGAACTGTGGCGATTGTTGTTCTTGTATTACTTGACTGTTAGAATTGAATGAAAACACAAACAGTTAGTAGCTTTAAAATCACTTGAGAAGAAAAGGAGGAAGATCACCGCAAGATCACCGTAGGAAACGTTGTAATTTAGAAGCAAAAACAAGCTGGACAAAGACAGATGAAATGGATGAATGTGAGAGTGGGCTGCACGGGGGGGGGGCAAAGTGCAAACTACTTGCCGATCAGGAACAAACAACTTAGGGTAGATGATCACAGGAAAATCACGCAGCATTGATATGACGAAGTTTATCATCGGCTTGGTCAGGAGTGAAAGCGAAAACTCAGCAGAAAAATAAAAACCGGGAACAAAAAGAGCACATTGGATCAAACAATTGCGTAGACCAGAAGTCGTCCACTGCGAGTTCCGATCATCACTTGAAGGGGTTCGTTGCTGAGCAGTTGCAGTTTGGAGATACGTTCCCCAGTAGGGTGAAGGCCGATCTATTCCAAAATTGTATAAAAGAATTACTGACTTGACGAAGACGGTTAGAGAGTTAACAATTCTGTCAATTAGTCACTGAAGTGCTACATAAAACCGAGTTCTGTTACTCCATTTGTATCAGGTCAGAAGTATCAATTCGAAAAAGAACAGGTCTGACTGAATACGCAAAAAAACGGTTTACTTACTTACTCACCCCTTTACGATGTGTTACCATAGGTACACAAAGAATGCTGTCGGACATTCTGGCCTCTTTGTATATGGTAGTGTCAATGAAAGATTGTTGAGGTCAGTATGACAGCTAATATGACAGCAGATTCGCAGCGTTCAGAAAACAGTGACGACGACAACAATCAGCCAATAATTGTTTAAAATAATCATTGGTAAAACCAGAAAGTGTACAGTCAGTTACACAGTCATCAGCTTATGTTGTGTCCTCTTTGCTAAACAGGTAACCGTTGTATGAAGCGCAACAGAAACATGTGAGTGAATTTGACTCCCCGGGGCGGATGCAGTTTTGGAAGTGTGTCTGAGTCGTATGTGTATTCGGCCAAAAGTCATAATGTCAACTCTTTTGCCTACAAGCGGACTTGAAAAACATCTATATACTCACTCCAATAATAATAATAATAATAATAATAATAATAATAATAATAGATCATTTCTGTGAGTGCCACCCAAATAAATCCACACTATGAATGCTCCTTCGTAGTGTTTGCGTTGGAGATGATTTCATTTGTACACAGAGGGTTGTAAGTCGTAGTTCGTGCTGAAGCAAGCTTAATACATTGCAAAAAAGTATTATTGGTTAAACATCTCTACCGGGTGCTACAGGAGATCTACTGAGTCGGCTTTTGATGGACACGTTAACTATTTATTGGAGGGTCATGATGATCCGGTAAACAATAGTGGGACTTCCGAGCATGTCAATCATGTCGCACCACATCAATTCCGCGTTCGATCAATATTCGGTACGGTCATATCATCCTAACGAATGTGACGTTGTGCCACATTATGTACGATCTTAGGAAAGCTGCGCCTATAGTGAACGTCACAATATTGCGTCGAAATTGTTGTTGAAGGTCAAGCTTGGATGAGCACAAGTCACTTCAGTGACACTTCAACCCATCTGGGTGGCTTTATTGTGACACATCAAACATAAAAAGATAAAACAGAATTGTACAGAAGGTTTGAGTATCCGGAAACTCGACATAGTCAATATTTTCACGTACAGAAAATGTTCCTGTCATTCAGTGAAAAACTCACACTAGTTATTATAGCCAGGAGTTGTTTGCTATTGCTTGAGAAAACCTCGCCACTACAAGTCTAGGATAACGGCAGAAACAAGCGTTGGAAAGCTGACGCATCCAGTTGCGCCAAATTTTTATAGTGAGGCTTGCACATGGCACTCAAATCGCACGGATTTGTTTTGACATGGTCAATAGATTACGGCTATGCTTCGAATGGCATGTAACACTTCTGGTGTAACACGGTTTTATTGTATTATTCAGCCAGTAAAAACTAATTCTTGTCTACTATTTTTTAGCCGCAATAATGTCAATGAAACATCTAAAGAAAGACTGGAAAACTGAACTGAATATTATGGTATTGAATCGACTTGACAAGGGCAATGGCTAGAAGACTACTGTGAAACGCTTTGATATATGAAAAGCGATGATCAGGACCGTTGTGACATGTCAGTACCCTCGTAAAATCTTATGTAAGCCAAAAATACATCGCGCGTACGAGATAACATGAAAGCTATAAAAACACTGTAATGGATAAAATACGACCAGGAAATAATTCCAGTAAACAGTGATACCACAAACACATGCGACTGGAAGAATTTTCAATCGCTTGAAGAAATCAAGCCCACTTATAAACCAGAACTCTACGTTGTCTAATAATGTGCTTCTTATGCTTTTGCGAAACCAATCTACCTTATAAATTAAAGCACAGACACGTGAGTTCAGGTTACTTGGTCTGGATTACTTCCGGACTAACGGAGTAGAGTTAAAAAGTGGCGGTTTTATTAAATCGTGGCGGAGTGTATATACAACACGCAACTATCATGGTGGACATCCGGAGAGAACGCGAACAGTGTTCACCGTCTTAAGGTGTACTCGGAGTGAGCTGGGTCATGTAATTTTGTTGCATGGAGTTTTTGCTACTAGCTAGTTTTAAGTAGTCTATTGCAGTCGTAATTTGCTCTGGTGGCATTTGGCAGTCGATAAGCTGTTTCGTATTTGGTAGAGCCTCCAACAAATACGTGATAGCATTCGTGTAACATAACTCTTTTCTGAGAGGGTGATAATGGTCTAAAGAATGGCAAAAAGCGATATCCAAACATAAACTTAATCTAAAGATAAACAAAACGACGAGCACCTAATATTCGATCACCACAACAAGTTTCACTAAGTACTAAACCGCACAGATTGATAGACCACCACACACATGTGCAATGTTTGATTAAGAGATGTGCAAATGCGACCGTTATTAGCAACATAAAATATAGGAAAAGCACAAGTGTATGGGTAACTAAATGCGTGAAGGCTTCCTATGCGTCATGGTCATAACCCATTTAGAAGCATGGAGCAAATGCTGCCAATTATTTACTTCTGACAACAATTTAGGATGACGGGAGAAAACTAGCATTCTAATGGGTTCCACTGGAAGAATCAACAGTGATATTACTTTCTCCAGGTTATTATTCGTGTGTCTATCAGTTGCTAGGCTGGCCGTTTGCGCATTATTAAGGTTGTCTCGTACTGAAGTTTGTACATCGAGATCTACATTACGAACTTCACAGAACCAGTTCTCCATTTATCAACCAGTGAGTCGAATTGCACAACAGTTCTCGTTGATTGTAGTTATTTGAACGGGACTGACTATTATGGAAATAAACCTTACGGTTCCTCCAGTCTGTTGTGGCATGGGTTTCAGGAAGTTGTGATTTTTTAGTCTTCAGCTACTCCGTGAAGTACCATGGTAATTCTGCAATTCACTTTGACAGTATGGCTATGAACTACAAAACACGTAATAAGACAGTAACGTCCATTATGGATTTTATAAGTCACTCAACACAAAAACGTGGATACCAATTCAAACGGGTTCGGCGGTATAAATGCTTTTGTTGTTTGGCCGAGTTGTCTGTGACATAGGACAATGGGAAACGTAAAGAAGCTGCTTTGCCGATGGAGCCTCATTTTCACTTATAACTCGGTTGTTCGTTTGTAAAGTGTAGACATTTTGGTGCTGAATGTTTGAATATAGTGATTTAACTATTTTTAGTAGTTAGATCTCCGCTCACTTCCTTTCAATCTTCTTCACTAGGACTTGCTGTTCTCTTTATGGCAATATTGTATGACAATCAAGCACTAACATGTACCACTGATGTATCACTGACAATGGCGACGATGATGATAATGATAATTATGAAAAGAGTACGAGTAGTGGGAGTGAAAAGTTCTTCCGGAGCAATATATGGTACTCTGGATGCGAAGAAACTGTGAGAACAGGCCAATTAAAAATGGGATGAATGGAGTTGCTACGCTGACTAATCGCGCGAAAGGGCCGGAGTTATTGCAGTGCGAAGAAGAGTACCACATACGAACGGGATTGTACACCAAATGGTTGTTATTTTAAAATAATACCGCCAGTGGCGTGATTGCAATCGTGGATTTGCTAATACCAACTTGGCCAGGGCCTTATGATGACTGGTCCTTCAATAAGTCGGCAGGGTCACAAGCAACTCGGATAGTCCAACAGATATTTTCTGTGAGTTTGCGGCAAGCTGAACGTCAAGTGTACCCAATAGAAGATTCAAGTTTTCCGTTATAATTTGGGTCATGGGATCAAAGCCAGCCAACCATGGATGGAGCCGATTAGTATAATGTCTCCAGATCGATAGACCCAACTACGTCTCGAATATCAAGTCCATTGTGGGATCGTAAGTAAATAATTTTACTCAGTTTGACGTCGTTTCTGAGACAGAATAATACGATTTAGTTAAGGTGATGACCAGGTTTCGAATTTTCAGGTTCAATGTTTCAGTAAGTACTCGCTGGGAGACCTCATAACGCTTCTGTTGTCACGGCAACAACTACAAAAACCGCTAACCCTGTGCAATGCAAATCCCTCCAAACCAACAAAAAGTAAGGCTTTAATAATGAGCTTCTTATGAAAATCCAGACCAGTACAAACCAGTAGGAAATCGGTTACAGCCACTGTCTATTGTATGAGTTAGTGAACACAAAAACATGTAGATACTAATTTAAACAATCCCGAGTAATGAGTGAAATGTTCGTCCACGGTAATATTCATCATGCTAGATGGCAAAACTAAAACTACACTGTGTAGAAAAGAGACAGTAGAAACTTGTACAAATGGAGTTACCATACTGACTAATTGTGGGAAAGGGTTCGAGGTATCACACTGCAAGAAAGGGTGTCAAGTGAGAACGGAATTGCACATAAAATGATATATATATATATATATATATATATATATATATATATATATATATATATATATATATATATGTATACGCATATGTAACTAGTTTGACTTGCCTTCCGCAAGCTTCTGCCGCTTGCCTCACGCTCCTTCTCACACGGGTTGAACTCCAGTAAATGTAACAATCCATCGGATGTGGCGATTAGTAAGAGCAACGAATCGGAAGCCCAGCAACTAAGTCCACCTGGGGCTTGAAGGCTACATGCGGCATCAATGGATACAGGTGCTGAGAAAGACTAAAAAAGAACATGAAAATACAGACAGAAATCATGTACAGTACAATCAGTTTTGGTGAGCACAGTAATCGACGTTACAAATGTCCCTATTGCTTGCATTCTCGTGAATGTTTTACCAAGCTCTTGTTAGAACTAAAAAGTGGCATGTATCTCAGTCTGAAACGGGAATTCCTACTACTTACTTGACATCATACTAGTCACGGTCAGACCATGAAGTCCAACTGATTAGTGTACATGGACAGCTGATCAAAATGAAATGCATACAAGCACAGCAACTGGCAGCCAAAAATGTTTCCGTCAGACTTACTGATAAAAAATGTTAGCGAATATCACAAATGTTCTCGCCATTTTCGCTAACACCTAACAAGATGGCATTATCAGTGAGCACGCAGTTCATACAGTCTACTCTTATACTACTTCATGAACATGTATGAGGGAAAACAACTTTTTGGCAAACGGCAAAGGACGGAATGAACCGAGACTGGTCAGTGAAGCTAGACTCAGTGACAGGGTCTGAGTGAGTAAAACAAATGCAATGTCGTCTACTTCTGCGGTTGCAATGAAGAAGTGTGCATATGATGCCTTGCCTCAGCTTAAGCTGATTTGTAACACTACTTACAGATGTAACAGTACAACGTTGACGTTACTGGGACGTGCGTAGATAAGAAACTGCGCTCAATTGCTTCTTGGAAAGGGCTCGCAAGAGAACACAGAGAGGACTGGGGATCAAACAAGGGCATCAGGACTCACTCTCATGTGAACCACTGTATGCTCGAATGTATGCACAGACTATGAATAAGCAATATCTTTTGTTATCTGCACCGTCATATATCGATGACAGTGTCCAAGCTGGTGGGACGTACTTGACTGTTTAGTGGAATCCAATTGAGTGGGTACCGTTGCATTGAACGGTTCAGTAAGACCAGTGCTCAGGTTCGGCTGAGCGATTTGGCCTCCCGGTAATGGGATGACAAATAGTTTAGCGGATCCGATTATTCGGTCACCAACGAATACTTTCAGTCGCACAAATCGGGTGTCAACAACGAGTTAGAAAGCCTATATTCGTTTGCAATAGTCAATCGATTTCATCCGCTTAGTCTTTAGATGTGACAAGATGCCGACGGTTGAGCCAAACATACAGCCTATCAACTACTTGACTACCACACTGATCACTCTTTGCAAACACCGCATCCGAGGTGAATTGGTAAAAACAAATGACAATCATCCGTAGATTAGATAGTTTGGACTATACTCGTCACTCGAGTTCATGACTTCATGATCCGCGCAATCCACGATCAGATACGTTAGAAGAGAATTTGGGAATGGATACCGGTTCGGATGGCATTTAAGAGAGTTTGGTGTTCCGATACTAGTCGATTGGATCAAACTCCAATTCCCTCCATTTCTGGTCATAGTAGGATTATTTCCCACTACTGTATGACGGTTAAACAACAATATCAGCTACACGATGTTGATGGTAACGATGCTTTCGAATAATCAAAGAACTTAGGTTCGTAAGCAGAAGGCTTCAGTGTACCGTCCCTGAATCAACGAAAGATGCTGGACGCGAGCTGATCTCGTTGACCGGTAACGACGGTTTTAATCAGACAAATAACTGATTTGCAATCAGACCATCATATGTCCGTGGAGGACAGAGAATCGATGAAACTGTTACTCCCGGAAGTAACGGTGAACATTCACAACCCTCGTGTGAAACTACAACAAGCTGAATGCAGTCAGAAAACTTTCCAGGAGTTAATGCGCAAGACGTTTGCACGATCATCACTGGTTCCCTACAAATTGTTTGTCCAGGCGTCAAGTTGCTTCGCAAGAATGTTTAGGGAAACACACGTAAAGAAAACAACTATCTACCATCCATGTTGTAATAATCCGTTCTAATGATTCTTCTTCTACAAGTGAGTGAGTTTCGAGTTCGGACAATGGGAGCTAGCTATTCAACGTGGTGAATGACTGTTCCGATCGTTTGGCTAGTTCAGATTTTCCAAACGTAGAACCCACACTCAAGCAACCCACGATTTCTTTACCGATTACAACACTACCAGGATGACACTAATCACCGGTGAGATAATAGCGTCCGGAATTCGGTTCTTACCTCAGATTCTGCTATTACGCGGCCGTCATTTGCTCCAACAAGTTTTCCCCTCGATACACCATTGGCCACCGAGATGATGAAGTACCCACTACAAATAAACAAAGTTAGAATAAAAACGGTTGATCGATTAACGTTAAGCCAACACGCGCTTTTCCTCTCACATGCCAAGAAGGCTCAACGTGATGATAGGAAATGATCGCAAAATAGGATTGGTTACTCAAGATACAAAGAAAGCAGGAGGGGGGGGTTTCTACAATGCAGTACGAGCAAATGCTCACAGTAAACAGAAATACACGTAGGAAGAAAAAAACTTTAAGTTACTGGAGGTGATAAATGGGGTCTTGAACCACCTCGTTGTGGTATGTACTGGGCAATCAAGGTAGTAACCTTGGAGGGTTTGCTAGTACAATAAGTACAGGTTAATAACAAGAAGAGTTGAAACGTCCGCCAAAAAATAAGTATGATTACTCAGAAGTTTGCAGAACGTCGAGGCGTGAGAAGTTTTCGCATCTATCTAACAACGATAGTTACGTGGTGATGATATTAAGGCCTGGTAATTTTTCGTGAATTGATAAGGAAATTCAGAAAAAACGACCGTTACGAAAGAATAAGACAACCACAGAGAGACGCAGTACGTTAATCTCTTAAACATGTACGCTCGCGACGTGAGTCTGATGTGCGTGAAGTAGGCCGTCACGTTAAATAAGCACACGATAACCAAGGAGCCCATGAATATTATCATCAAGGCCTCATTTGGATAAGTGGTCAACACGGTTTCGAAACGAAATCAGTCATGACATAAAATGTTTAACTGGTATGAAAAAGGTGATAATTTGGCTTTCAAGCAAATGCGTCTGAGTATATGGGATGGCAAGCAACTGAGGGTACTGTCAGTGAATTTTTATTAGGATTAGGTGCACATGGTTGTCACATAGACATCGGGTTTCCTTTTGGAAAATGAGAATTACTGTTGATAAGCAGCAATCACGAGGTATCTCTTCAGCCTCCTAAATCGTCTGGAGGAGTTTTGTCAGTTCTGATATCAACCTCTCCCGACCATCTTTGAAAAGAGAAGGAGGGAGGAGGTCTGGACCAGGAGCCTTATCACGCTTCAATAACTTGAGCTCCAAGACTACTTCTGCTTCTGACGGAAGGCAATCTGGAACGCAATAACTGGTCAATTGGGTTCCGTCGTCCACATGATCTGGTTGAGGCCAATTGAACTGCTCTTCAAAATGTTCAGCCCACCTGTCACGTCGATGCGATTGACTGGTAATAAGTGAACCATCTTCTTCACATATGGTCTCACTTACACCGACTCGACGACCGGTACAACCACGGATCAGGGAAAAAAAGCTTTCTGCTATTCTCAGATAAAAAGGCTTTCTCCATCTCTTTCGATTGTTCGACCAAGTAGTGCACACTGTCTTTGCGCAAACTTTTAGTCAGCTTGCGTTCAAATTCTCGACGGTCGTCATCATATTCAGAACCAGGTGGGATCGTGCGACGCTTGTTCATGAGGTTTACCGACGTGACGCAAATCCAGTTCTGTCGAAACTGAACAGCCCATTCGGAACATGCCTGTTCACAGCATGCTTCCACAACTGCGGCAATTTGTTCCCAATGTTCACTAGGATCACTCACCTGACTCGAACTGGGCAACTCCTTCACCAACTCCTCTTGGTAAGCGTTTTTTACACTCTCATCGCTCGAATTACAGTTAAGCGACTTGCACGTACAAGTGTATGTCCTCTGGGCAAATGATAAAACAAAACGGGCACGCACAATAACATGGTATGAGTCCAGGTGGTTGCTCCAAAAGGCACGACAGTCCTTAACAGAGTGACGCCACCGGAAATGATTACTATATGATCCAACTGTGTCCATGGCGAAGAAGCACATGGAGGTCTCCAAGTAACACAGTGTTTCTTCCTGTGTTGGAATACGGTGCTCGAAATATATAGACCGTGGGATGTGCACAGCTGGAGCGGTCTGTCGCCATTGTCAGTGCGTTGTGCTCGGACACCAAGCGTATCTCCAAGCTGCTTCTCATCCGAAGAGAGACGACCAAGCTGAGCATTCAAATCGCCAGCTAGTATGATGATGTCTGACCGTTTAGTTTGCCTCAGAAGGTCAACGAGGGCGTCATAGAACGCATCCTTGGTAGCATCTGAACGTTGGAACGTACGCCGACATAATGAGTACACAATGCCTTTCTGACTTGCGTCGACAGAATTCTACCGACGTATTGAGTCTGACAGCTCACAAGTGACTGTTCACTGGGATCCAATCGAGCAAACACTGCTCCGTTCTGGAACTCAGTGCGATTCCCACTCCAGCTTGACCACGAGATTCAGTATCGGAGTCACCAGAAACCTTGAGACAGAAGCGCTTGGATCGATAGTTATCTAAAAATGAGCTCAAACGAATAATCGTGCTAGAATCGTAGACTCAGGTCTCCGACACACAGCTCACATCAGGCTTCAGACATGAGAGAATACTAGCCAGAGCAGCTGGCTAACCGACTTGTCGGAGAGTGAAGATATTGAAGGCGCCAATGTTTACCAGTTGTCTCGGCCTCAAAAAACAATTATCACGCGAAAGCACATGGAAGGCAGAAAACGTGGAGGGTGAAATATTAGGAGGAAGTCGTGTTGGATGAATAATGTCACTGTCGATAGAACGATAACTTCTGATACTTCCAGGTCGTTCATGTCGCAGAAGGAGGCTGGCTTGAGGGATCCCACCCCAAGCCTCTGACTCAAAAGTCTGACCTGCGAGATACAGGATATGGGGTTTTCTTGGGGGACCCCACCCGGAGCCAATGACTCAATAGTCTGACTCACTTGGCAGTGAGGGGCTTGCCTAGCCCGAGGGCGCAGTGAATAAAACATTGATGTCCGATTCTGAGCACTGCTGCGCGCAGTGGATGTATTCGAAGCTACATCAGGCTTTTGAGAGATAACAAATATTTTTCGATCGTATTGGATAATACGCCGGCGGTCACGGTCAACCGTTGGGCGATCGGAGTGCTCTTTGTTTGAGAGTACATTTTCTAACTCCCTTCTTCCTGACACGGAAGACAGCAGTGCCGGAACTATGAAAATGGTTCTGCTGTATGATTCTCATAGGATCGTGCCTCACTACTTAAGAACTCCTACACGGTCAGTAGTGCGACATACAATCCTATGAGTGTAACTGCTTCTCGTCTGACTGCTCCCATTTGGCCTGCCTGACAAGGTTGCAAATGGAAAGACCGGAGTCCTAGTCAGCATAGCCCGCCGGATCAAAACAGTACACAAGCCCGACCACCTCGCCAAGGTAGCAGTATAGGTCGGGAGTGATACCTTCAAAATCTTCCAAAGTTGTCTCCAATAATGCTTGCCAAAATATGGCATGATTTCTCGTGTTACTGATTCAAGCCTCAAAGCATCCATATTTTTGTTCGCATCAAACGACAAGGGTAACTTTGCACGAGAGAAAAGCAATAATTTTCCTGTTCAGCGACTGAATCTATCCGACTCCCCGCATACGATTCGAGATGGACTTCATCAGTCGTGAAATGTCAACATTGTGACCTTCACAGCCACAATGACCTGAATTAGCACTTGCGTGTATACATTTCAGATTGCTCTATTATGATCTACTGATTAGTAGTAGTGGTTTTACCTGCGTAACGTTATAAAGTGTTACTGAAAAAAACATCAAGCTGCAAAAACGACGAAATTTTATGATGAAATTCATTTGCTAAAAGCCAAGTGCATACCAAAACGTTAGTCATGTTCCAATAGGTTACTAACTTAAGTTTATTTTCATCAGTTAGTTAATCACTTCAGAACCTTGTCGAGCAATTTGACCACAAACTAATAGGATAAATAGGACTATGAATCAAAGCAATAAAAATGATTATAGTAAAGTTGCGTACAATTAAAGTCATGTATTTTGAATTATTAGTGAAAAAGAGGTTTTAAGAAAAGTGCGGACACGATTTCATCCAACTTTTAGTAGCTTTCTGCTTAGAAAATGTGTAAACATGGGAATTATAATTCCGAAAACTTTAAGTTGAACAACTGAACTTTATAACTTACCCAAACCTAATCAATTGAGCAAAGCAAAAAAAACGAGCTCAACGTTCTACTTCCAATCAGTGGCTTGAGGCCAACACACGCTACCAGCAAGTTGTGATAGTCTATGTATCGGGTAACACTACTCAGGAGTGTTGCAATGAAGTTCGATCAAAACACCTATGAAGAAGGCCACACAAGGTCACGAAAACGTAATGTCATGTTACTCACAATCCATTGGTTAAAAGTCAACCGTTATAGATGTTGGGTGAATGATACAGCAACACAGGTGCCTGATTTAAACATACGCTGAATGAAAGCTTCTTGGTTAAAGACGAGGCGTGTACGAAATACACCGAGGATACGTTGTTTTATGACCTACTTTAATAAACCCGTACACATAAACTATCTTCCTAAGGGCACAAGTCTTGCCATATTTTAGTCAGATAGTATGAGTCATAGTCCATCAATATTTAAGCAGACTTAGATGTTTCCTGTGAGTACTCATGTTGCTGCAGCTAGAAGGATATTTGAATAGAAAAATTGAGTATACAAACATCACCACACTTGTAAATATGTACATCAAGAAATTTCAAAGAGAAACCACGTGCAACAACATCAAATAGAGAGAGGTTAAAAATAAATGAAACTGACCCACGAGAGCCATCGGCGGATGGTATATCCACAGGCTCGATGTACTCGACAGATTCTGCTGACTGACTGGACGAATTCGCGAAAAGTTTTCGCAAGTAGAACTACGATAGATGGGTGAGAGATATAAACATTACCAGTGAAAATTGAAAATGGAAAATGTTCGTCAAACGCTTTTTTTGCCTTCAAAATCAAACAAAAAATAATAATTTCTGAGATAAATAGATTTTGCAGAGGTAATCACTCAGCGGATGAACAAGATTAGGAAGAAGTCTTCAATATATCAAATATATAAACGCTCAAATAAATTGAAAATGATGACAAGGAATAAGGTCTGGATAAGTAATATTCGAGTTACAGTTCTGACCTAAAAAGATAGTTTGTGTACAGGAGACCGATAGCATAGATAATTAGTTTACTATAATAAGAATCGTACACCGTACACAACACTATAGTGCACACAACCGCAATCATTCGCATTTCCTTATCATCTTCACCAATGTTAGACTCGGCATTTGTTTCAACTGCAAACAACTGTCCGTAAATTCTTATGAGCACAGCCGGCATCGACTTCGAGGAGACAGTATAACCGACCAGTAAATTTCAATCGCAGACACCAGTATATCAGGGCTTTTGATAATTTAGTTGTGTAGTGATCCATATGGTGGAATCACAAGAGTTCAAGTCTCGGTTGTGATAAGAATACGTGTAAACTAATAAGCATCAACAAAAGCAAAACGTAAATGAACGGTACCCGGCGAAACAAACTGGCTGAAAAGTCCACTTGAATGGGAAATTGCGTTCAAATGAGAATAACACTCGGGTTATATGAAACAGAACCTCAAACTACTTATCACTGAGCATATGGTGGTACAAGCGAAACCCAAAAACAGGCCAGTAAGAACATTAATGACCTAGCTGGAGTGAACTAAACGAATTAATTCCAAAGTAATATGAATTCCCCGAACTAAGTAACTGAAACTGACTATATTAAGATAAGTAAAGGGAACCACAGCTAGAAAGGAGTTACCATTTGAAATCAAAATAATCCGGAACGCTTAACGATAAGCTGAGGATTCCAAGCCAAAAGATGGTGCGTACTTCTAATAGCCTTCTTGGTGAAGTTTGCACAGGAAAAGTAGGCCCAAGCGTTGACAGATCATTGGGATCAGATGCTGACACCTATTCCAAAAGGTTTTTGACTAACGCACCATTTGAAAGGAAGTATTACCACAAAAACTAAACTAAAACACAAAGCAGGGCATATCTACCAATCCCAAAAGACAACGTTCGGCCATTTGATCCTTAGAATGGGAGTTTGTGTCGGCGGACGTTCGTACATAGGTGTTAATTTGGGTTTCGCAGTTTACACTAAACGGGTGATTAAGTGGACATACAGTTTCCTGTACGTAAACGTAAAGCCATGCGATTTTCGGCCATGATTATTACAGGTCTGTGTAGAACGCCGAGTATTTTGAGTGACAGTTAAAACTAAAACCATTAGTGAAAACAGAGTTTACGCACAAACTGTTTTATCACAATACGAGACAACCAGAATGTTTCATAATAAGAGGATCACCCACATTATGGTGTCACTACTTGAATTTAGAAAGACATATGAACTCCGACTTATAAATTAGACTGTTGAAATATACGTCTACAAAAATGATTCTCATAGAACCGTGATCGGATTAAGATGTGGTCTGAAAGATGGTCAGGCCATCGTATCGAGTTTGTTGCTCAATCATCACTGTTTCTTTTACTGAGGTGTACGTCAGGTAAAGGTGACAAGTATATTAATGTATTAACTCACAAGTGATGAGGGTTGAATAGAAAGTGTTTAAAGGTGTGACCTAGCATACCATTTTTCTTGAAAAACCATCAAGTTCAAATTACTCTGCGAAATGACAACCGGCCATACCGTCATACTGCTACCTCAACATGATCGTTTATTGCAAACTTCGAATTCCATGAATATGTGATGGCAATAATAATTCTAAGTATTAGGACAAGCAAAAATTTCCTTCGATCGAAGAAGACTGTTCTGTTGTTGATCTCTCCTGGTGGTGTGCTTCTTAGCTCAATGTATTCAGTGTTTTTTGTAGTAGCTTTTTAACCTAGATATGCGTGAAGGCTTACAATAAAAAAACAGCAACAAACTCTCCACAATACTTTAAATGATCGCTCTAATGTCAAGTCCTCTCCGGCAGTGTGCACACCACTGCTTCACACAACCGATTCATGTTTGTGACCTATAGCTAGTTTCTTTCCAGGTTGGTTCCAATGAGCTGAATCTCTTCAGACAGTCTGATTTATGCGCTACTAAGATACGTTGCACGCGGCGTCGAAATCTGGATGTGACTAAAATTCATCAGTTATACTCCTATACATCCGCACAAACTGTGAAAATAATTGCAGTTAGCCAACTTTTGAAACAACTCGTTTTGCGAATGTCATTCATTGGATTATCGTTAGCTTATTGATCAGTGATGACGATCACTTCTATGTGAACACAACTCAACATTTAACGAAACAATATCAGGCTAGATGGCTCCATATTTGTAGGACGGCTATTATTATCAATCTTATTATCCGATGCTATAATAAAACATTCTGCGGCAAAACTTTGTTTGCTCTACAAGTTGCTAATTTTTACTCTTTTATCTAAAGCATTAAAGGGATTTACGCAAAAGTACCCAACTACAGCAAAAAATATTACAAGTTCTATGTATGATAGCATAGAGAGAGTTGCCAGGCAGCGATGAAAAGAGGAACGTACGTATCAGACCACAGTAGTAAGCTTCAACTACTCGTCTCTCCATATACCAAGAACCCATAAAATCTGTTTGTTCCTTGAGTTTCCCATTGCTCAACAGTCGACAGCAACAATGTGGGCTAATTCATGTCTGGAGCAACGTTTGACCTAGTTGATACTACTCCCAGCAAATCGTAAGAACGTGATCAAACCGCGGTAACAAACATGACCTGTTTTAAAAGAAGTCAGTTGTCTCTAGATATGTTTCCACAATAAGCTGAACATAAAAAACACGTTCTAGTGGAACGTGCTCCCGAAGTCGATACAGTACTTCATATATGCTTGCTTACTTAGCACAGTTTATTAATAATCACGGTTTTTTTGAAGACAGTTATAAAATTGAACCAACAATTTTGAGAAAACATTTTGTCCGCCTCCGAGGTGTAAAAATCAACTTCTTGATTGGATCTATGTTACAGCAAAACAAAGCAGATGTATATACCAAACAGACAGAGTGGTACACCTACTAAAATGTGAGGCGAGTTGGGGCTTGCAAAGAAACCACCACTCTCTAGCATCCACTTAAAAAGTCGCACAATAGTGTATTAAATCTGCAATCAGTTATATCACCATTCCAGTACATACAAGCCCATGCTGAAATAATACCTAGTTGCACATTCGAAATATTTCGTATGACACAAGTGATCAGACCAGTTGTATTTTTCGATGTTGTCAAATACCCGGTGATCGTGAGTAAATTAACGGTATGCCACAAAAACTACATCGAAGACGTCATAAAAATCAAGAAGACGTATTGAAGGTTCCATGACTCTCTCAAGTTAGCCCTATGATGGCATACATTTATTTTTGTTCTGTGCAAAATTATATCAACACGATAAACTCTGTGTTGAAAAAAGTGGACAAGAGTGACAAGTAGACTCCAAACGGTGAGGACCAGATAAGAACGATTGAAAGCACTCAATCACGATTTGGTGCTTTCTGGCGTATTCTTGCTTATTTGCGAATACTGACAACTTCAATAACCTTCACTAAATGCTAGTAACGTTGCGATTTATCAAATTGTGCCTGAGGCTAAACACTGCGTATTGCTATGTGTGATGAAATTCTACTCGATTCAACGCTTATCCAAACCCCGACAAAATAGGAGTTCTAACAAGGAACCAATCCAAATGTCGCGTTGAAGATACTACACCAGGAATGGACGAACAGTTTCAGTGTTACGCCTTCTGTGATTCGCCTATTTTTTGTTCCCTATTACATCAATTAACGTTCAGTTTGTGACTTTGTATGTGCTAATACGATCAACCAATGGGTGACTATGATTTCTTTAATACTGTTGTACATCCATAAATTCGGCTTCTTGTCTCATGAATAGGAACTGCTTACTGCAACTAGTACGAGGTCTTCTCCTTATTACTTGCATGGGAGGTTTCAATCCGAGTACGATTTCTAGGGCTATTCGAAATCCCTAATTCCGAGTATTACACTATGACCGACTGGATATCATATCCGGAACAAAAAATAAACAAAACAGACAGAATAAGGATGAACTGCAGAGGGCAATAAATTCGTTCACATGCAATACTATCAAGCAGATCCACTTTTGATGATGCACATGTTGATGTCATTTCGTTCATCTTAAGAAAAGCTATCGTAGACACTAATCTGACGAATCAGTGGTTTTGTAGTTCAGTAAAATTAATGTAATGTATTTCAGCAGAACAAGTTAAGTAAACAACCTGTTAGTCTTTATCAGTCAGTATAGGAAGTTCAATGGAAGTAAGTTGGGTCGGACAAGAAATGACTATGTAATGGATAACATCACGTAACCAGTCGTTGCCTAGAATTTACCTCTCAGGCGAACAGAAGAGTGAAAAACACTCGAACAACAGTACTCACAAGCAAACGTGATTGAGCATTTGCACTTTGATTCAGACATCCTTTCTTACACCTTTCTTTCAAAGACGAGTATAAATTTGCTCGCGTTGCCGGCAGCTCGTTAGTAGTTGTGTGATCAAAAGTGGATTCCAGCTTTCTGACAAGCATGTTTCACACAACAGCACTCACTCGACTAATAACCACCAATTTCACAGGCCCGTCAAAAAAACACCGGTCGAATACGACGGCGGTGTACCAGACCGCTTAAGCACAAAATAAACACGCCCACAAAACACCTTCTCACTCAAAGCGTTGGTATTACAAAACAAATACAACTTGTCTACAAAACTGGTGTCTAAACTTGTTCAGTTATGCGATGGTTATAAAGTCAGAGTTGTTCACCAACCTTCCTGAGACTACACAACGTGATTTCACATCATGCTTCGAAGTCATTGACCTTTAGTAGGCGGAATAACTAAAGTGGAGTGCTCTTTTTGTAATGGAAAAAAGATGTGTTGTAAATTTCTATTTGCTTACCTTGTCTGCATTTTGTGAAATGATGATCGGCACATTTCGATTGATACCAACAAGAGTTTCTCCAGCCCGGTGCCAGCATACAGATAAGGCACCTCTGATGCTGAAACAGATAGTAAATACTGTGGTTATTGCCAGGTGACTTGTCCACAATAAAGTATAAACCATGGAGTACAAAAAGATTACTCAAGTGACGACAAAACAGCTAACGTAAAGAAAATATATTAATTGGAGAAACCCATGCACACTGACATTAGTGACCGTTTCCAAATGCGATTGTACATGTATTTTGAAAGTACACTGACTGAACCCAATGTAATAATTACACTGTACCTAACATTGACATCGAGCTGTCGCCCAAACCTGAGAAAAGATCGGGTTCCATATTGAAGATAAAAATGAGATATATAACACGTCCAAGAACAACTAATTAGTCCATGCTCTGCAGACAAATAATCTAGCGACAAGATCGAGTGGAATGACATGTGGAAGACAACCTTTAGCAACCATTAGTGGGATAGTTAAATAGTCGTCCCAATTTCATAGAAAATCTGGTTAACAACGCAACGTTAACTTCACTGAACTAACTAAGCAACCATCTCTCACAATATCTCCGACTAACGCCAGTCAACTACCAGGGCTCTCTTTCGAAAGATTACCTCGTTTAGTAAGGGATAACTAATAACCAACATGATTTCTCTAATAACGATTAACCATTTATCCATCTCGAACGCAACGCTAATCGGCTGCGGCGTAGGCAAGGAATGCCCAATGTATCATACGGTTAGTCGACAGCTTTGACACACTACGTGACAAAATTCTGAGGCTGCCCCATCATTTCGTAACATCTTCCTTGTTATCATGCATGCAGCCATTTTTCGCAGCAAAAGAATGTAGGCTGTTAGAAAGCCGTAGACGGAATTTTGTATGAATTGTCCTTATAGAAAATGAATGGTTGGCGACAGTCTAAATAGTAGCTGATGCCTTGACAAGTTGGTCCCTAGCCATGTTGACGGCTATGTGTGATATTTTTATTACAATCGCAGTTGTCGGTTCGCACTGCCAGTGATACGAGCGTGAAATAATAATCATTTCACTGAGTTCCGTGTGACTAGTAGTTCGGTCTGTATTTGCACTGACCATGTCATGCTGAGGAGATGTGAACTGACTGATTTGGAAACAGAGATGACCTTAGCGTTCAAACAGACGTAGGCCAAATTCCCTTCAAAGAAGTTGTGAAGACTTCATAACATATCCAGATATACTGGTGAGAGGTAGAGGATCTTGGCTTATATAAATGGAACAATAAGCTAATGTGATTACGGCATTTGCACTCCGGTATACTTTTCAGTCATCTGATTTCAAAAATGACACTGTGTCCGAGTTTCGCTTTGGTTAGAACTAACCAGTAGTGTATATCACAGCCACAGTCTGGATATGTGACATTAGCATATGCACATCGATTTAAGGTGTCGTCTCGCTGGAAAATAGCCTTCTTTGGTGACAATGAAGAAATAAAGAGTAACAAACTGTTCTCGTCAGTGAAGCGAACGGAATGTCACGAGTTTTGATTCAGAATGAGCGGAGCCGTATATGCTGCTGTTGTTTCAGTGAAATGGTTCCATGCAGTTTTAGTAGTGGAGCTTTATGGAGCGTCCGTCGTGCATTTGTGGACACTTTGGATGAAATGTCCATCTGACAAAGGAAGCATTTCTTGTTTTGTTGAAAACTAACCGCAACTTATAACATTTGACTAGTCTTGACAAGAGTGTTTGTCGTTCTCTACTCACAGCACGAAAAATGTCAATCGACCATTAAAAACAACGGGAAACTGTATTTGAGATATCTGGAATCTTGATAATTCCTACCGGGCATAGCTTCATTTGCCGGAATGTCAAAATCTAGCTTTTTTCCAAACCCGTCAGTTCACAATGTAAAAACGTGGTGCCATATCCGGGGAGTCTCATCATGTGACAATTGGCTCAAGTCCACACAGCTGGCAGAGCCCAACAACTGCAATGTCGACTGAGCGATGACACATATCTTGATTTCCCACAAAACTGTTGACGCCTACTTGGCCAGACAACACTGAGCCAGTGCAGCATCTGGAAGACATCATCCCAACTTGGAGTAGCCGCACCTTTTTGTCGTTTTTATCCTTAAGGCTTCTACACATAAGTAGTTTTTTTTTATGAAGAGTACGCAAACGAAGTTCAGTCGGTAGTTTTCTAATAGCACGTATTCGTTTGATGTTAAAATGGTTGTCTTTCGATAAGAAGGAAGGTGTTAGAAAAGGATGAAACGGCTATATGATTTTGGCGCAGGTGTATGTGACCTGATTACCTATGCTTATAGACTGAAGAGATACATTTGTTTAAATAACTTCTTCCCAATTTTATCACTGTTTATCCGTTAGTATTACTTGATACATGAACACCCACCGATGGTTGAAAACTTAAAACACCGTCTGCACCTTTATTCTCCATGTGAATTAACGTGAATGTTAAGTTAAATGAATTGTAGAGAGTCCATTTCGCCACGGTTGGTCTGCTTGATGACAAATCGAGTCCAAATGACAAGAGCCTCAACTGACACACGTGTTAAATCACGTGTAGTATGTACGTTCAAGCCAGTCAACTAATCATATTTATTCTCTGTGAATCGATCAACCTTAATCGTCTACTTGGTAGCGATAACTCGGTCTCGTCATTTAGTGTTGTAACGATTGAAGTGTTGGTCGTTCTTGAGCATAACATTTCGACTTATATCCACACATCCGCTGAATACGCTTGGTCAAGTGAGACTGATCAATGTGGTGAACGCATGTGATGTAATCTTGTCCTCTTCATTTTCAATACCACTGAGCAACTCACGGCAATGTGCACCGTCTTTAATATGGTTGACTGGAAACTGCATGATCCATCCACAACAAACAGCATGCAGTTGTACAAAATATACGGAAATCACAGTGTGGATTAGTACCATACATGAACTGTAAGTTCCTTTTTATTAAAACTGTTCAACTATGAATGGTCGAAACACCAATGATTGCATACCTCATCGGCCGTTCAACAGTAGAAATCGGATCGCACTATCTGCCAGATACAGCAGGATGGATAGACGAAAACGTGCTACTGCTGATTCTACCCCCACTGTCCCAACAAATTTGGCTCCCGGGCTCTTCCCAATCTCTGTATTTGATGATTACTCTGCAGGTCTCACAATAAATATGGCTCATCATAGTAACACTGTTCCATCCCTTACCAATCAGCCTCAGGCCTCCCTCGTTCCTTGCTTAGACCTAGAATGCGAATTAATATAGATGCTTTCAACGTTCGCACTCTAAAACAGATAAGTCAACAAGCCGCTCTCATACGAAGGTTAGACTCGTTGATTATCAATGTCTGCTGCATTACAGAGACCAAAATCCAGCACAGAAGTCAACGTTATGTCCGCTTATGCTTCAAGTAACTGTAGTGACACCGGTGTCAAGGAGACCTTTTACTGGAATCTAGCCGCTCTGCTTAGGTCGACACATGGCTCTGATACGGTCATTTTGGTCGGTTATAAGAACACCCTGGTCGGCTGCTTTGGTGAAGCCGAGTCCTCTTTAGGTAGGAGGTCAGAGATAACACCATGACCTTGAAAACAGCAGACGGATGTTGCAACTGTACGTCGACGATAGATTAGTTTTAACTCGCTGTACTTTTAGGAATCGTGCACGTAACGGGTATACTTACAGCGCTGCCGTCCCAACCAAACCTGATTTCACATTGATCACAAAGGTGTTAGTTTCAGGCGAATTGGCTCCATTCAGGACCATCACCATTACCGAAGTACATACATGGATTCATATCATACGTTAGTTCGTTTTCATTCTGTTCCCACTTTCGCTGGGTAACGATTTGTCAATGAAACTAACAACGAGGCAGATGGCACACTCATCTCTAACAAGTCCAGAAAGTTAAAACGTTGAGCGGAACATTTTGAGGATCAAATTACCTGACCTCCTGATTCAATTTTGTTATCTCTACAAACTTGCAATGTAGCACCCTGGTCAGTGGATTTAGGATAACCACATTTCGGCCCTCAAACGTGATAGGACTGCTAACCCGGATGATCTAGTGCCGGTACGTTTCAAAGAAAGTAGGGAGACTTTAGTAGAGGCGTTGACTCAATTGTTCAAACTTGCGTGGACGACGTAGACCATCGCTCCGTGCTGGAGTCACTCGATAGAAATTCCTACATCCAAGAAAGGTATTGAAGGCTTTTGCGAAAATCATAGGGGAATAAGTTTGACTCCGATCATTACTAGGATTCTGGTATCCATTATACTCCATTAACTCACTGCAGCTCGAGAGACAAACATTATGAAGAACAGATGGGGGTTCAACCTGGACGAGGATGTAGTCATCAAATTTTCACCACCAAATTATGGATCAGCATCATGTATACCGTCGGTCAACAATCGCCGTATTTCTCGACTATAAAGGTGCTCTCGACTCAGTAAATCGATTTACACCTTTACAGTCGCTTAAACGTAGGGATGTACCGACCAAATATGTGAGCATACTATAACCGCTTTATTTTCATACTTCAATTAAGATTAAGGTTTACGATGAACTATCTAACAGCTTCAGCATCAGCAGCGGCGTACGTTAAGACTGTCCACTTTACAAGTTTCGTTTAATTTTGTCATAAACGAAATAATAATGGGCTATCTGCGGCACTCATACGACGCCAGCCTGGTGGAAGACTGAACGATGCTGGCGCTATGTCGCTGTACGACGACTTCCAAGGAGCACAAACAATGCTAGAGGCTATTTCGCTCTCTGTTAAGAACTTCGGAATGCTCGTTGCAACCTCAAAGTGCGAAGTGTTTCTGCAATATTGCTGTGAGTACGTAGATTTTATGCTGGATAATGAAATTATGGAGGTCGTTGACCGGTTTTTGTACTCGGGAAGTGGCATCAACGGCGGCGGAAGTGTGGAGAATGAAATAAAAATGCGTATCTCTAAAGTTAGAACGATATTCCTTAATTCAGGACAACTCCGGCAACATGCACTTCTCTGAGGCTTAAGGTTCGCCTATGTAAGGCTCGGGGTAGAAGACGTGAACCGTCTTCAGTTATTTGACTATCGATGTCTACGTTCAGTTGTTCGCATCGGGGGGGCACCAAACAGTAAACAACGAAGAGGTTAGAAAGCGGGCGTTTGTTAGTGATTGCCAATGGAGTGTCGTTGTTCAATCCTCACATATGCACAGACTTAGATGACAAGATCGCGTATTAAGGATGCCAGCCAGTCGTCTGACATACTAAGCGCTTTTTGCCGATGCTGTGGCCGATTGACGTGAGGGGAGAGGTGGACAGATGATGATCTTGTATATAAAAAAATCGTTTGCCAAGGAGTTGGCCACGGTAGGTCGGCTTCGTCTAGTGAGCTGGGGACTTCTTGACATATAGTGACTGGATACGTTAGGTGAGATGGCGGCTAATCCAGCTCAGTGACGCAAATGTTGTCGTTGTTTGTCCGGATTGTATGTGAAATAAATACACTTGATGATAGTGGACAGGGGAAGTCGTAAAAAAACAGTCTTGTTGACGGCGCCTTACTTTTACTTAGAGATCGGTTTTTGGTTTCGTTTATGTTGAACGTTTGAGTGTAAACAGATCTGCTTAGTAGTTAGGTCTTCTCCCCTTCCTTTCTTGCCTCGGGATTGCTTTCTTTTTCATGAGTGTATAGGAGTTAAATAGCAAAGAAAAACACTGATGTACTGCTGTCTATGGTGATGGTCATGATGATGAAAACTGGTCAAAGACGGACTATTCTACTAGTGTTCGGTACCCAAAAAAGTTATTACTTGAAATAACTTGAAAAACCAAGTGCTTGTCAATAAAATTGTCCATGAATTCACTTTAGACCAAGTGTGCACAAGTTACGGAAGCATCGTCATTATTAAGTATGCTAACTTCATGACATAACAGCCTGCATAGCTGATAAGTAATATTTAACACTAAGTTTTCGGATATCGAACCACTGACGAATTCCGTCTGAATTCTCAGATACCATAGTGTTCACACAAAAACACAAGTAAAAATGCAAGCAGAAAATTTGCGCGTCAGTGATTGTTTTGACAAAGCGTAACAAACTGACAGGAGAGATGACCAATCAAAAATTCCAGTCTTTACGAACTTAACGCTGCACAAACGGGAAGATTAAGAAAGAATTATGATAACTTATTCATGGACAGTTGGCACAAGCGTTACTTAATCTTGTTCAGCATACCGTCCGATTGCAAAATATTTTTGGCTAAAATGTGTAAGACTACGGTAGAAACTACTCAGTCGGACAGTCGATTAACGTCTTCGATTAGCTAACGGATCTGAATAAGCCAAAACGAAATCACTTTTTACACTCTTCATGAAAAAAGCATCAGACAATCGGATTACGGAAAGTCGCCCAATAGGGTCGAAATCTACCAGGTTCTACAGTACGTTACGTTCATCAATAGGACGATAATAAACTGTGTCACTTCTTATTTTTGTTCACAAAGCAACAATCCCCCAATACACATTAGATTAACACATTACGTTAACAACATGGTTCACTAGCACACACGGTACTAGTCAACTAAATGAAATATCATTTTTACAACACGTCAGTACGGTCCTCAAACTTGATTCTCCATCGTTAACATTAAAATATCTGGAGCTAACTTGGCCACTAACAATCTCAGGTCATTGTAATGAAGAATATCCAAGCAGCCTAGGTTCTTCAAGAATGGACGCCCCAATGCACTTAAAGTGAAAACGGAAGAGCAGCATAAATCAATTCTGCTCTTCTCCATACATACTTGTGACATCAAACGGCTTGTTACCCTCTGCGGTTGAACATCTGTTTCGATTCTTTATCATCCTGAAGCTGAACAACATCCTCTTGATTTATTCTTCTCCCGATTTGCGGATGAATGTATGAATTATTCAGACAGATATTTCAAAGACGAACCAAAAAGCTCATTTTCAGTAACTGGAGTTGAAAGTTGCCGCTTGAACAGAAAGGTTCCACGTTGCGCGTTCTTGGAAATTGTAACAAAGTTTTCGTGTCAATTTTCAGTTTGAAGAAATCTAGTTTTTCGATGTAAATAAGGACAAGAAATTTTGCAGTGACTAAACTTTTATCCTGGAACTGTTAATGGTGCCAGTATTTGGTCGATCGTTAGTCACCACTGCCAACAGAATAATCTAATGCCAGCTGGGTCAGATAAGGTCAATGTCGCTGGCTGAAGCTAACCGTGATAGTTAACGTTCTCTCCTATAGTTTAATCCCACCTCTACAGGAACGTGTAATCACTAAAAAAAGCATGTGAACGTATAACCGTTCAGAAGTGCATTTATATGGAGATAAAACCGTTCGAAAACAGTCACAGGGATGGTCGACGGAGTCACTACTGAGTCTGCGAGTAGAACGAGAAGCACTATCTCAGAGTTCCATCATAAGGATGCAAACATAACAGCATCAAGCAGTTAACTAGATACCGACTACTGAACGCAACCGAAAGAAAAAAAGTCCCCTGCGACGACCCTGCCATTTGATCTAACCATAGACATACAAGAGGGTGAGGATAGATGTACAAATTTCCATCCACTGCCAGAAATGGAGTTCCCGTGACGACCAAAAATGAGAAACTGTTTTCCGTCAAAACGATACCAATTGCGTGACCAAAAGAAAATAGGCTGAGAACCCAGCAATCAACGAAATTTAGAACAAACTCACTCAGGCAAGGGATCAACCAGATGAAATTCAACGGTTGCGCCGGAGGACACACGCTCAAATTTCCCAGATAGAGAGCTGAGCGGAACGAGTGGAAACTGGCTATCACTAAGCGAAGCAAACAGATCGATCTGAACGTTGTCAGCCAAAAGAGATGGACAGAGATCAACCACGGCCTGATCGAGGAACGTGCTGAAAAAAGTTCACATATAGGATTGTATTCATATGTGAAGGACGAGAGACAGGAAAAGCACATGCCATCAAGTAAAACGACTCCATCTGATGGACGAGGGATGACAGTAAACAGCTACGGAGTAAGAATAGGAAACAAAAAAAATCCAGCAGAATACGAGACTCATTGAGATAAAAATTGATTTGTGGTAACAATACCATGTCGGAAATGTCATCACAGTGAGACAGTAGAAAACATTAGACAAGAGTTTTGCGATGAACGATTTGATAAGCATTAAAATAATCGATCACCTGGTGTTTAACATACTGAGTTGTGAACGCGGACTGGATGACTGTCATCTGAGATAACAAACAAACTAGATCAGGTGACTATAAGAAACGCTATCGCGAAGTGGTGAACTACGGACGGCTTATATTGCTGAGGGACAGCTCATCAAGCATAGATAATGTTTAATGAAGTCAGGCAAAAGGGGCAAAAATAAAGCACCTGTCGCCCTCACAGTAACCAGAAAGTTTAAGAAGCTATATGAGTTCAACTTGCTTGAGAAGTTTTCGTCGTGGGATCAGGCCATGGACCGTGCCTACTCCACAGACGATCAAGCAACCCATGCAGTATTCACAAGTGAATGTGACTAAGGGTTTAGATGCAATAATTCGGTCTTGTTCAAAGAGAGGCCAATGGCGCAGCTACAAACACAACTTTCTCATAAGAACGTTGACCGAGATTCCCATTCCGACCGTCATAAGGATATGTACAACTGACGAACTCTGGCAAGAATGAACTTCAAGTCTATTGTTTCGGGTCGAAGGTGGCGTGCTGAGATGTCCATCTGAATGAGAGACCTGTCATCGAATGTGGGTGATGTAAAGTCCACTACTACCAAATTTCCAATTACATGTAAGTATTCAAAATGATTGCGTACCAAAGGCCAAAAAACAACAAATCAATATGAACGGTCGTCATCCGGCTATTCCTATATGTCGCAATGGGCAAGCGCTGCTCAAATAGATGGGAGCTAGTTTGAGACAGACAACCAGTAACAGAAACGTTACTTCTAATAGCGTATGCCTAAATATAATGTCATACTGCTAGAACGTTGGATGATTGTAATGTTTGGAAGAATGACAGACGCTACATTTCGTGGACAAACCGGCATGTGAACAAATGACAGTTTCAGTTGTGTTATATTCAGATGGATTTTTTCTTGGCTAAGATAGACAGAATTGAACAATATGAAAACAAGTATGAAATTCGGACAAAAGAAACTTCAATTAGCACAGTGGTTGAAACGGTGGTTAAGGACGTATGAGACAAGCACGTTTTTCATGTACATAAAAATAGACACACCTTTCAACTTTCAACGGGTCTGAATTCGTATGGCAACTTGACCATTCCGCCAACTTCTCCACAGACAGGGAACCCTGCTGTGTGAATAATGTAAGCGTCTTGTCAGGTATCTCGATACTCCATACCTCCCGTCCCACGGACACAAAGACGCGATGAAGATCTGGTGAACCGGAGGTTAGAACGGCGGTGATCGGAAAGACAGGCTGCTGGTCACGTGCAAACATGACGTGGAACGTAGGAATCCACCCATCGCGTTCCACAGAGTTCAGCATTGCTAAAGAATGATCTACAGGGAACGTCGGAGCCCGTGTGCATGGTCGCCAGAAAAACAACTTGCCATCCATGCCACCTGACAAACACCAATCGCCTGTGGTAGGCGAGTGAATGCGGCTGAGACAGGTTATTGAACCTTCGTGATGGGAACTTCGGACTGCAAGGGAGAAAAATAAGACCAAGCAGAACAGTCCATAAATGTTCGAAGTGACAAACAGATCGAGTGGCCTACTTCGCGGACCACAAAAATGAAGTTGGTCAAATTAAATCTGCTGTATCCCAGTTTGTTCCACGTATATAATCGACTGATACTTCTAGATGTCTACCTCTAAGACTGTATTCTACAACCACTAGTGACGAGAGTGAGAGATGCATTGAGTCACAACAGCTAACAGACTAACCAGCAGTCACACAACAATAACCACTGATGAAGAGGTTAGAAGAGAAAGCACATCACTAGACGATAAACGGCTGTTGATATCTAACTGGCACAGGGGACGAAAGGTTCTTGAGATTCTGGAGAACTAAACCTTGGGTCGCAAATATGGGGGGAGTACAGGAAACCAAAGGTACCTGATCGCCACAATTTCCTTCACAGCATCCTTGGTGTGAGTCAGAAAGTGGGGCAATAATATTAACGCCATTTTGATTGCCGGTATACAAGAAAAGCCGTGCACACAGTTCATTTGCACATAATAGGCCGATAGTCAGATAGACTCAAGACATCACAACGGAATTTGTTTCGAGCTAATCTCCTCACGAAGATGATAAAGTTAAGCAAAAAACAGAACAACTGTGGTTTTTACGTTTAAATCCGAACACCAGTGGCTAACTAAATTATTGAGACTTCAAACACGTGATAGTAACGAGATGCATTGAAGTCAGCAAACTACAACAAGTCAGCGGTGGAAGTTTGGCCTCCAATCGTAATCAGGTGTCCAGTAATAGGTTCTACCTGAGGTAATTAACCAATGTGTCACGTCAGCCCCAGTTCCCCCCCCAAGCCAAGGCGACAAGAAAAGGGACTTGGTGGCGTGAGCTGTCGTGTAGGCCAAATCAGTTACAGACTATCGTTCTTTTTCACCGAACAGACAGAATAAAGTCATCGGGGTTAATCTCCTCTTCGAAGGCCCCATTAATAGCCGTGCCGTTCAGTCTAATGAGAAATCGATCGCTACCCAGTGATGTATTGTTGGTTTTGTCGGTGACGTAAAGGCCCAGTGGTTGCCAGCCGAACGAGTAGTAGTACCACACGAAGCAGTGTTGCACTTATGCACTGCATGCTGTATATGTGCTTCAATGTCGTCTGGTGGCGGATACCTAGACTAGAGACAAGCGCACACTAGTACATGTGAAGTGCATCTGTCCATGCTAGTTTACATACATCAATTCGTGGCTGACGACAAAATAGTATCCCACCAAAACCCGAAGCGAATTTGGCAGATGTCGGTGCGTGTTCGGAATTGACGCAGGTGCTCCAGATTGATTTGCAATAGTGGAAACAGTCACGCCACCGACAGCTAACGGCCATGTGGTCAATATGTGTTCATGATTGACTCAGCGATGGAAGTCTCCAGGTGGCGTATTGACTCCTAGAATGTCGAAAATGAGTACTTGTCAGATTCACACCGTTATCAGCACAGGACTGTAACAAACGTTCACCGTCGTCTATTCGACGAGTATCGCAAGAGTGCGGGCCACCTAGGCCAACCTCGTCAACCTTTAGCCTGCATACTTGGGCGTTTAAGTCCCCAACGAGTACTACAACGTTCGTGTGCCGCACCACATGTAGATGGTTAGTGGGCTGATGATAAAAATCACCCCTGACTGCGTGTGAACTATAGTTTGCGGAGGCATATGCCGTAACAACAAACAGACAGCGTTTGTTATGGACATTTCTGGATGCTCTAGTCGTACTTTCGAGTTTGACCGCAAAAACGCGGTTGTTGACGGAAATCCAGTCAAGTAGCGTCTTCTCTGCAAATGCGTTTGGGGGCAATTCCAAAACTGGCTTGACCAGTGGCCTGAGCTGCAGGGTCTCCAGACAAGCTCACATTGTACCCGCATGGTGAAGCGGCTGACAGATTGGGGGCAAAGCACTGGGCTAGAATCATGAAACCGCGTTTCAGTAAGATAACAGCTATCGATGGAGAGGATCTCCAAAATACGTGCAAGAGCTGACTGCTGACCTATTTGTTTAAGTATTCAAACGTTAGAGGTGGCAAGCTCAAATGGTGTTCAAGGGACGAATGGAGACTTGTGTTCTCCAAACCAAGGAACTTTGATGTTTGACACACTGACATTCTGGCAAATGAGATAATTCTCTAGTGTGTGCGCGAAAACGTGACTAGAGGGTCATCAAGAGGAGAATTATTTAACAGAATTGGGGAAATGAGATAAATTAATTTGTCGTGATGGAATATGACGTGGGAGTGAAGCTGACTGCCGACACCTTGGCTAAACACTTACGATTCAGTGATGAGACAAAAATGATAATGAATATACGTGCATAAGCTCATGATTGTGTGAGCAAAATACTTCTCGGTTGCCCAGGCCAAAGAAGGGGATTTATCTGAGGGGCCCACACGGAGCCTTTGGTTCGAAAGAAATCTAGTTTACAATGCAGCAGGTTGAAGCATAGAGTTGGCAGTCCATTGGAAACTGGTTCGGTTCATACACCCTCATGTAGCCATAGTGGGATAGAGAAAAGGTATAAGTAAGCGAAAGTTCGTCGAACGATCACGATCAGTAGCATAAGACCTTCCTAGAAGCGTCAACGGGACAGTGAACAGGCTAATGCTCACCTCGGAATTGCTTACTAATGCATCTAAGATTCATACGTGAGGTAACGCAAGGTTCAGCTTGTTCGTAACGGAAAGGTTAAAAATGTCTAGGCCATACATCAAACTGTGTTTGCTGCAATATGACTCATTAGGTCACCTACTGGCCGAAATCAAGTTCGCTGCTTGAGTCCAATACAGGCAATTACTTTGATTAGCATAGAAAAACATCAAAAAATGAAGATCATGAGATCACGCAATTTTGCGCACTCTCCTCAATAGTTAAAGTGTAAAACATCAGAAAAATAACAAAAAGACCGACTCACAGAAAGGTAACAAAACATGGTGAATTTCTAGCCTCACATTAGGTGATGCAAATGTACAAAGTTCATAGCAGTTTCAATGAACACTGCAGAGACTGTATTTTGGACACAGTAAATAAAGCTCAGATAGACATTATCTCTGCGTAATAAAACCTACAGTTTTCGATCTTTGATTTTTGAGACAGGCTTACAGACAGAAGCATTCCAAATAGTTCGGATAAAAATCCTCGCCTATGTGTTTGAGAGCCGGATGATCTCGAACCACAATTCGAGGCTGTATATCACACAGAGAAGAAGATTTCGAACAATATCACACTTTAGCCAAGCAGTTAAAAATAGCGTCACAATAGGAATAATCCTGCAACGGAATCTCAAATGAAATTCACGGAACGAGTATTAACAGAATACTACCAAGGAAACTGGGATACGCGACTGCTTCTGGCTGACTTAGTATGCAGAAGATAAGCATAAGCGTCAAATCTACAATTCTAGCATTTAGCGTTACAACAACTATGGGGTCGGACGTTCAATATAAAAAGAAAATCACAAATGTAAAAATAATTAGTGAGTGGAAAAAACTGCTTGTGGAACGCAGACAGTCACTACGCCAGAATCTCTAAATACAACGTTACGCCGTGCACGCCAGTCGCCAAACAAAGATGCCTGTTATTCACCGCACCCAAACCCTGAAATCAATCATTCACCCAGTGAATCCAGGTCATACACTGAGCATCAAAACATCATTTCCATCCAAGCCCGCCATAAATGAATAGAGTAAGGCGAGGCAAAAGTTGTGTCAACATAAGTAAGACCTAGACGAAACAACGATGTTACTGAAACATGATTAGTGCAGTGGGAGGGGGTAAGCAGATTTCGCTCATTCTGAAAATACGTTAACCTTATCATGTTTAATACAGTGTTTCATCACACGCAGTTAGTAGAAGACTGAACATTCTTTGAGTGAGTCTCGACAGTACCGTATAAGATGACCGCTGGTCGATCGCATCATACGCATACCCGTTCAAAAACATACAGACGTCACATTTGTACCACAGGCGATGTACAATAGCGAGCAACATCCGTGATAAACCTATATGGGTTTGTGACCCAAACGGACAGTCCACTAAACCTGAAATAATTCTCGAGGCAGGTTCGTCTCACATTTACTCACGTAAGTGCATACTCAACAGCGTAGACAGGCAACGCTGTGTGTTGTAACAATACCCCACACTTGACTGATGCAGCTGTCACAACAAACGGATGGAATGGGACCTGTAACTTATCAAAGATGCTCCGAAATATTTGTCTACACCCGACCCAGCGATATGTAACATAGGTAAGCTAACTGCAATATATAATATCCTATTAAAATAAATTCATCGAAAGATCAACGTGATTAGATGTTTATTCGGAGATAAGTAAGGACAAGCAACCCGATCCAAAAACCTGTTGTTAGGCCTACCTAGGCTTGACGCCCGAACATAACAGGTGCAAGGGATTCATACTGTCAGATTTCTTGGCCATACTGCTTGCAAAACGTTCCCAATTCATTACATGAAATATTTCAGGGAAGTTCATGAGTATATGGTGTTAAAGTGAAACTTACAGCATGGCGTACTGTCGTCCGCTGGTAGGTTCCAGAATCGAACATCACAGGCACCCAATGTGTTCCCGCCATCTGAAGCTGACTGTCCAGCTACACTGACCAGCATGAAATCATCCACATTATCCCCCGCCAGACCACAAGCGACCAGCCCTGAATGCCCAGTCAAAACGGCTCGACACTCAGGCAAAAGTGGTGCAAACGTGCGAAAACGGAAAGAACTTGCTTTAGACATCTCAGTTGGAAATTGTTGGCTCACAGTCAAACGCAACTGGGCGGAATCGTGCGCTTGGAGTCGAGCGTGATCATGACCCAAACCAGATTGAAAAAGGCATGACTTCTGGATTGGCTGAGGACAATCCGGTTTGTCGAAAAAGTACCAATATGCATCAGATTCCGATACACTCGGCTCTCTTTCACTGTCTTCATAATCGAAGTTGTCCGTGCAGGCAACAGAAGGACTTGGTGATTGAATCGACTCTACAAGGTCTGGAGCAAACGCTTCATTTTGCATGTCGGAGTTTTCTACGTCAACCGCAAGGAATGCTTTTGAGTTGTTATCTCCAGCTGATGCTCGGTCAGTCAGAGACAAATCAATAAATGGTTTCCGTAAAGCTTGCGTACGGGTCAGGTGCAATATAGAAGAAAAAGACGAAACAGACATTAAAATGTGCATTGTTATGGCATTCCAGGAGTTGCGCGCTTAAAATAATGACAATGATATCCGCAACAAACCTCAAAGTGATGTCTCAACACAATACAAGTGAGAGCAGATGTGCATATGAGTAGCGTGGTAAACTGCATGACCATCATTCGATCATCAATTATCGCTGCAAAACGATTCAAGCTCAACATTTGAGCTGTTTATAGAGTTAGACTTCAATTAGTCAGGTAACATTTTGCCACAAGAATGCTGGAAGCGCGCGGATTATGCAGGTTAGATTGGCCAGCCAACGATCAACTGAACTTGATTGGGAACTTCTGGAAAGCAAGCTTGGCCACAAAATAAACAATACTTCGAGACACATGGATAGACGGCTCGCTTGAACGTTGCCTTGTGATAAGAATAACGTAAGCTGAGCTAAGATAGAATGTTTCGTGATGCTCACCTCCAAACCGACACTCCCAGAACGGGTTCATTCGCGTTTAGAATTATCATTGTAGAACCCGCAAACCATTGTTACGAGATAAAGCACTTATCCGTTCGGCCACCAGTCCTGTGAACATCAATTGTGACGAGCAAATTTGCACGTGATTGAGTTGTTGCTTCACGATTACGGGCTACCATGGCCAGTGCAAACTGACAGTCCAAGGTGGACTGTGCCCATCCACATTAACAGAGTATAAAACGAATTACACCTCAATGAACCCTATTATGTTTCACTTTTTTGTCCAGAGCCCACCGATGAGCCGTATAGATGTTCCAAAGATAAGTTGACAAAACACCTCATGAAAACAGTTTCCGAAAAGAAAAAAAGACTGTCTAAGGTGGACTATTCTACAATTATTTTTCAAATTAGCTTGAACAACTGTTCAAGTATGTAGACAACCCTGTTGTACTTGGAATATTTTGATGTGCAGCA
>LUCH01000747.1:6031-53292 GCA_013368495.1 Paragonimus heterotremus | reverse complement strand
TTTGCATGTTACATAAGATTTAAAAAGAGTAAAAAAAACATACAGAAAATAATCTGAAAACATTCAATAGGGTTCAACCAAGCAAGTATGTGTCAAAAGTGATCAATCTGGAGCATAACGTGGAACAAAAGTTGAGATGGATAAGTTGATTAGAATAACACAGTCGAAGCTCTGTCTAACCTAATTGATCACTTACAAACACGTTAAAGTAATCTTTGTAATTCACCAGAAGATGTGCTTTGCTACACCCACCGCTACTGTGCTTGGTAGATCGTATCCACCAAATATGTTATATAGATCTGGCTTGGTGAAGTTAGCCAGGTCTACTATCCCATCGCCTGAATACTTCCGCTATCAATGACGTTTCAACAATTGAAAACTTTCAAATATAGCACAGAATGAAACAGAGATTTACTCTAGTAAACGGTATGTAATTAGAGTATATTTCGATGTATGTAGAGTGTCATCGTGACTACGGGGTCCCAAGTGTAGTCCATAAAACGGCCGGTATCACCTTGACCTCGAAAGTGATTGATCATCTCCCACATGTTCAGGTAGATTTGTATATAGGCCGAAATACTATTTTTGTTTGATTTCCGAGGAGTGTCATCTTATGGCACAGAGGAATTAGAAATACATTAGTTTCACTCATGGATTCCAAAAGAACCAAACATGACAGCTAATCCATGTCTATCTTGTGGATCCATTCAAGTGGAGCTCAAATCTCGACATATACAGTCACGTAGACTAAAATTTGTCCACGTTTCATTAGGTCTTGTCAAAACGCCTTTCTGCACATGCGTCGTGTGTGTACGTGTTAGCAGGAAGAAAGCAACGTAATCCCATGGAGGGGGGAAGGGTAATTTTACTGTTTTAGTGTGGTCCTTTTTATAACTTTTTTCGTTAGCCCATAAAGTAAGAAAGTGTTTCTCATAACTTTGTGTTATTATGAAGTTCAATTATTTCAGTTAGTTAGACAAAAAACAGACATACTGTGATTTACCCGCAAACCATCGGGTGGCTTTGTAATCGCAGACTACATCGTTGAAACCTACGGCAGTACACATGCACTGTCATTCACTAACTTGAGGCTCATGTGTGATGGAATGTAAACACCAGGCATGTGCTCATAATGACAGATCGTGGCTTGTCTATCCACTTCCATGAATGAATACGGTTTACACATATGCTGATGTCGTTTAAATATGTAAGACGAATATACTAAGCGTCGCCTAGGTATAGAACATACGATGCAGATCGTATGTTTCGAATATGAATCCCCACTGAACAGTCGACCACAAGCACACCATTCACAGCTCAAGATACACCACTTACCATACTGTAAGTGTGAATGTATTTTATGATGGCACATCCTGTAACTTAATGTAAATCAGAAGAAAATGAGATCATGAGGTGAATTGGAGAAGTGAACATTATTGTTCGCTGTTGCTACTACCAGATACAAACTTGCTTTAGTAGAGACATAAGTGACCACACAATGAAAAGTAACTAGAGCTCCGTCGTAGGTGCAAAAGTCTGACAAAATATATAGGTTTTCATGGAATACTCGATGTACGGATCAGTGATGCTCCATTATGTGACTCCGAAAATTTGACAACAATGACGAACATGTACTGCTAAAAGGTAAACCTGGAAACAAAACACACAGTGTCCCGCGCCGGTTTACAAGAAGGGGTATATAGAAATTGATTACACACACCAGAGGATATAGCAGAAATCAACGATACCTTGTCAAAGTGCTCTATACCATTTGTACACACACTTTTAAAAAAATGCCAAAATTATGTACAGTATTAAACTGATAAAAAGTTCTCTCACCTTTTTGTTATCATCACATATCTTAGTTTGTCTTTCGTCGCTTCCACTGACTAACTTCTGCTATTTTTTTTCAAGGTTTTAAGTTGGCACTCACTTAGTCATCATATCCGTGTGATACAATAAAAACAGTTTGTGACTTAGAAGCAAAACGAAGGAACGAAGGCATGAATGTGCGCGAGCACCCAGATTATATGACGAAACATTCACTCACATCCTAGTAACAAACTGAGGTTTTCCAACGTCATAGGTAAATCGTTTCTAGCAACCGCCTTGCATCTAGACACGAAAACCGCATTGAAGAAAAATGGGGAGAAATGAGAAATCTTACCTCTTGTGTAATTTGGGGAGTCCATGGACAGGTTAACGCTAATCACACGCGTCATATCGGTGTCTAGTGCACCATTCGATCGATAGTCAGTAACAAGATCAAGCGTAGTTACTGGATCAAGTGTGTTCGTATCATTATTTCTCCAGATTTTGACAGCTCCTTCCACAGATCCGGCAGCGACATATCGACCCTAATAAAAAATAAGAGACGAAGAATGATGAGTAAAAACGATGAACTGTCGACTACAGGAGTGTCATACATTTTCATTCACGAACGGAAGACTTTAACTCAGTACATCAGGAATAAAACAGCCTCATTCTTACACAAAACAACCCAAATAGCAACAGCATATTAGGTATAGTGTTGAGAACGCTCTCTTGTACTTATCACTGTGACGACTACGTAGGTCTGTGGTTTGTGAAAGTGCTGTCATGTAATTACCTGAATCCAATTTTTTCTCCAGAAGCTGTACTTGCAAGAAAGATAAACTTCTGATTTTAACTGACAGAGGGCACAGTTTGGCAAAGTCGACCTACCACCCGTGAAGTCAGTGCGTCTAGTCTGATGTAGAACTACGTCGGAGGTTTAACGCAAGCGCCATGTTGTAATGGGCAGACTGGACTCCCTAGGCATAGCGGTGTCCTTAAGCAAGTGGAACGAATGTCAACGATTAGTTAAAATATATTTCAGTGAGCCATCACTGCAGTCAGACTAAGGTGGAAGTGCACTGAAACGCAAATATATTTCGAATTTTCCCCGCATGTATTATGTAAGAGTTGTGTGAGACGAAGCAGTCGATGTGTGCATGATGGGTTGATCATGTCGGTTGAAAGAATCCTCGGTTTAGTTGGTGACCTGTAGAAGACAAACTTGGCTTCATGTGTACTCTTAGTATCGATTCAAACATCTATACGCTTTTAAATGACCCTAGGCTCCCCCAGTTTCTTCAGGAATTGACAGTGAGGCTTCTCACCGGTTCAATCCATGGGATCTTCAGATGATCGGTTGGGCGTTTAAATCTGAATCTCAAATCTATCGTCATCATAATACGATGGGTCATCAACAGGGTCATCAAGAGGAAGAATTTTGATACGTGCTGAGAAACACTGATCCTGCTTCAACCTATATCAGGCAAATGATGTTGGTCACTGTGAAGCTTCAATGTTGAGACAAGATGACGGTCACTGAATTGACTGAGTGGCGAACATTTACAGTCTTGGTCGTGATAAACAAACTGTAAGTGAATCTGACAGGAACGGCGGTGAAGTGATGACTAGTAGCACAACTCCAACCGATATGAATTGTAAACCAGTTAGTTAGACAGCCGAGAACGAACTGTACCTCTGATAGTTAATTCATAAGAAATTCAGAATACACTCACTTCAACACTCAAACTGGTGATTGATCCACCCGGTCCATCCAACGTCTGCGTCGGTCCGGTAACGACAGATTCGCCGTATCGATAAACACGAATCAATTGATCATTGCTGCCGACAATGAGAGAGCAAGTGGTACGGGCCATCTTTCCGACAAGCGTACCCCAAGACAAAGCGGTAATCCAGTCATTCGCAGCGTGGTGAATTTGTGTAAGAGCAGACACAACGCAGGATTCCCAGTCTACTCGGTAGATGTTCACTATCTGTCAATAAGTTCAACAAAAAATGACATTGTGAAATAAAATTCAGCAAATAGGCAGGAAAGCGGTAGAGAGCGGCTTGAATTTATTGAGGTAAAGCGACAGAACAGAAGTACTATATGCCTAGTAATCAAAGTTCACTGAAAATACACGATCAGTTTCGTGACTGTTGCCAGTAATCAAACACGATCTCACAATGAGACGTGGTCACACCAACCGATTAAACAGACATTAGCTACTGGAGTTTGTGGTTAATAAGCCAGTTACGAATTGGTTGTACCGCTTCTCTCAGACTTAGTGGAGCGGGTAGAACACTGCACACGTCAACAGCACCTGCAGGAAACCTACAGAACCTCAGTCTGATTCAACATCCCAGATTATCCTATAAATTCACAAGGTTAAAGGGATAGGTAATGTATGTTTAGTGGTCAACACACAGCACACAACTGGTATCGTAGTAACTATCACTTACCAAGTATGCGACCACAACAGATAGCCGCGATCACATACCCTACTGTGGCAATAACAGATGCAGAAGTTTGGAGCTAACATCTAATTTCCTTTCCGCGGTATAAACGACCGGGAAGTATCAGAAGTTATCGTTCTCCCGACGGTGATATTATTCAAGAGGTAACTCGTGATTGGTGCTTATCAAGAGTCATTCCTATTTTCAAAGTCTATGTGACAACTACGGAAGCATCAGTCCAGTGTCTATTGCGTCCAAGTTACCCACTGGCCTCATTTCACGTCCGTTCACTAAACCCAGAGAGGGTCAGATACGCGAAGAATAGGCAGCATTTCGATCCGGCCGAGGGTGCGTTGATCATACTTTTACCGTGCGACGGACCTGGGAACATCGGCACTCTTACAGACAGCCGACAGTCGTGATCTTTTTGGACCTGAAGGCTGCTTTCGATTCGGTTGCTCGTAACGTTCTCTGGAGTTGTCTCCTGCGCAAGGGAATACCAGGGAAATACGTGAATCTGTTGAGATCACTGTATGCTCACTCTGCAAGCAGGGTTACAGTTTATGGACAACTGTCTCGGTCGTTCATCACTTCTTGTGGTGTTCGTCAATGGTGTCCGATTTCTCTCTTCCTGTTCAATTTTGTCATGGACGGCATTCGGGAGGGTGCGGTTGAGGAGTTCAGTGAACTTGGTATTGAGTTTCCTGCTGACGCTAGATTGACCGATCTGGAGTATGCGTACGACAATGTCTTACTCAGCCCCTCAGCCGAAAACATGTAGACCATGCTAGACAAGGTGAGTGACCGAGTTGGTTTGTATGGAATGCGCTTTGCACCTTCAAAGTGCAAAGTGTTGCTTCAAAACTGGGGCACTTCAACTCCTACATTCTTCACTTGAGACTGTGGGTAGTTTCACATATTTGGGTAACATTACCTCGTCAGCCTGTAATATTGCTGATGAGATATCAGTGAGGACAGCAAAGACACGAGTTGCTTTTGTCAAACTGCGTCATGTATGGTGTCGAAAAGACGTCAGGTTGTCGCTGAAAGGAAGGGTATATAATGCACGTGTGTGTTACATTTTCCTCTATGGTTCAGAAACGCGGCCTGTTCGCAAAGGAGATATGAGCATATCTGGTGTGTTTAACCATCGTCGTCTCCAATTATCTCACATTAGATAGTCTGATTGCGTGAGCAATGTGGCCGTTCGCGGGTGCGTATTCCGGAATGCTCGGAATGCGCGATCAATTGGTCAACTAATAACGGTACACGGCTTGCGATGGTTTGGTCACGTACTTCGAATGCCAACTGAGCATTTACCGTATCGGGCATTATATATATCACTCAAATCGCTGGTTAGAGACGCCATCCGAGATTACGGTTTGTCGCAGTCAATGGCGTTCCTGTATCCATACCATTTCTAGTTCTTCCGCTTAGTCTTCTTTTAATAATTTTCAAACTTCTTAGTAACGTTTTCTTCTAGGATATTCCATGTCACAGATGAGGCGAGCGGCGGTCCGAACCACAGCACCTTTTGGTCAGGCTCATGGCTGCTATGATGATGACGATGAGTACCCAACTTGTGAGTTAGCAAGTGCTTTGGACAGCATAGCTGATTTCACTAGGTATGAGATGCGTAACCGTCGTCTCGCCTTCTCAGATGGCCCGTAAAGTGTGTAACGTGATGCTCACCGCCCCAATCTGCACATGCGCACCCACACATTCTTCGGCCTGAAAACCCTTTTCCACATCCGAACGCACGCACTGCAGTCACCATCTCCACACTCAGCCAATCGGAATGTTTAAACGGGATGTGATTCGGTGCGGTTGAAACACGCACACGCAGAACCCGGTTGGAGTCGAATCGGATCAGAGAAAACCAACAACTTTACAAGACGGATCAGGGTCCCGGCGATCGCAACTACATAAGGCTTGTAAACCAATCCATGGTACTGGCTTAACCTTTTTCACAGTCATTGGGATGTCGTTATTTTCTAGTGGGCACTCAAGCTACCACGGTTAGGAGTTCCACTACAGATGTATGGTGCAAACATCCCACGCCGGATACCTACACTCGTCCAATAGTGAAGTGATTTCGTTCACGAGACTTGGGAGCAAAGTAGTCATGAAGGCAAAAAAAGAACTAAACTGCCATCTCCACATTGAATTCACCAAACACAAGCGACTTTATAGCCAGAATTGTGGCTAAAGACAAAAAGCTCGCGATTATCATCAGCGTAAATTTACCAAGTGAGGTTCCCGACACAGCAACTGTCCACATAGAAGAAATTTTGCCAAAAGCATCGAAAGATAAAGTGGGACACTAATTCCCTCTACTGGTACTGACATGTTCTACTATCTGTGGTAGCCGCGATTTTAACAACATACTGAGGTTGAAACCGAAACTGTCTGTAAAGCAAGTTTGACAATGAACGTGTAAACCACCTGAACCAGTTTGGCGCGCGCGGTCTACGCAAGAAATGCGAATCTTCTGGTTGGTTTGTGTCCTGTACTCGGGTAGGTATTTTCATACACACACGCATAAAATTTACCGCAGTACGTGAAAAAAGGTCAGCGATTGCACCCTGGTTGCATCATCGAGCTTCTCCAATTGTGGCATCCAGTGAAATCGATGTGGTAGTTAATCTGGCTAATAAGACTAGTCATGATATGCTGGGAAAGATAAAACCTGTAGGACTGAGAAGACGATCTCTAAATACTGAGATACAACACCAAACGAACAGACTGAAACATTGGTGACCAAGCAGACAAGACCAACGATCATTCTAAGACCATACCGAAAATTCATGAGCACGGTGCAGAGAAAAGGCCACATTCTAGACATTACGAATAAGCACTATCACAACGGTGAATTGAATTTTTGAGCCGCCCTGTCACAGATTGGCTCTATACGTTTTCAAAGACGTTAAAGTTTTTAGAAGTCACAAATGGCTGATGGGAAAAAATGCGGTTATCGTTGGACGTTCGTTAAGTGACCACCATTTTGCGATAGGACCACAATGTTTGTCTTGTTTGAGGTTTCGTTCTAATGAACAGTTAACCTATACTATTCGTGGAATCAGTGAAGGTGACCGGCTGACAGAAGCATCAGAGGCTTCAGTATATCAACAAAATAATGGATGAATCAAAGTGGGAGTTACTTTGATAAAACAAATGACTGGAATCACTATCTGCTCGAACTTTCACAATCTCAAAGCTAGCCAAAAAAATTCTGAGTTCGGACCAAATGGTTTTTCTGTCCGTTGACAGAAAACATCGTACAGACTGATTAGACGTATGGAATCACCAAACAGAGAAACAACGACGTGTGCCAAATAACGTAAACCATTCATGTTTAGCAAGAGCATGAAATGCCACACCTTCATTCACAATAGACGGTGTTCAAAATGCTGCTGCATCACAAAGACAAATCTCAGGCTAAATGTCTGAACTTCCAATAAAGTGCTTTAGAAGTTTGTTGTGAACACACTATTTCAGACAGTGTATGCTTCTTGGTTTTGGTGGTTTTCAGAAGAAAGACCTCGATGACCATAATCGGGATCACTTCAGCCCATCTCAAAGGAAAACTAGTACCCGTGTAATCTTGAACACCTTACGCACAATGCGAAAAAAACTGCACTACAACCGAAGATCATATCGTGACAGTTATAGGATGATGGATTTCGAGCGTCCCGTGAGTAACTCAAGATAAGAACTGTTTGAATATAATAAGTAGTATAAAGTGTATATCTAGTTCGAACATTTGCCGAAAAGTAGACTACCTCGATGGTTTCCCAGGACACTAGCTCAAACTGTTAATGTTACACTGTACTGCTTATAACAGACAATGAAAGTCGTGAATTTTCAGTAGCCCAAACTGGATGTCTTTGAACGGACCGACTGAACAGCGAGTTTTCAGTAAAAGGGATTACCAAAGATCAAAATGTTTGAAGAAGGACGAACAAATATTTGACCAGTAACGTGAATCACAAACCAATATCCGACTTGAAGTCGCATTTTCTTAGACGACTGAAGGTTTTGTTTCACTAAGAGTTGCAGGATAGCATAATGTAGTGCAACAGTGCTTCATTCGCTTTATGATGTCTCGATAACCGTTGGGTAATAGGTGAACAACCTCGGAAGCAGTCACCTCATCAGCTGTTCTGCTACGCTTGTTAACATGCTTTCTAGCGCACACAATTTCAACTCCCAAAATCTTGAAACCTACCTGTAAATGTTTGATAAAGTAACAGGAGTTTGGTTTTCGTAAGTTTAACTGGTAGTTGTCTAAGCAGCGTTCCAACTGTCCTCAAGAAACGGGATAATTGAAGTTCGCCCGTTTGTTATCAATCGATAAATGGCTTGGTATTCGGCTGTTCCGACCTTAATTTTCGTCAGTAAATACTGGCTAGAGTTATACCTATTTACATATCTGTTTCCATTATAGGCACAAGTTTTCCATTACATGCAAAAGCAAATCATTTCGGTGCATTAGAATTTCCACGTTAGAATCTTGGACGTGACGGCAAAAGCGCGATTGATTCAACTGACCGGAAGAGAAAACCAATCCTAATTAGAGCACTTCGCATTGGCTACTTTGATAGAGGAAGTGGTACGGGTTATTCAAGGGTTGTCAGCGGCTTTGCTTAATGAGAACAGGGTTAGCGGTCAAAGTGGAGCATAGATCATCCGACCCTGTCCCTACTAATTCGTCAAACTGCGGACCGTATTGGTTCCCTTAACAGGTAAAGGGGTGCGAGTGGTTAGGAGTGTCTGTGGATCTCACGTCCAATAGGAGTGATGTTGAGGGTCGTGGTACATTTCAAGTTGTAATATAAGAGTGAATCAGTTTGTGAGAACATATTCATTAGTTCTCTTGTATACATGGCTGACGGACGCAATTACACTCGCATCAGTCCCGAAACACGCAGACGTATTATCGAAGCATTCGAAGGGGGCGATGACTAGCCCACGGTTGTCTTTCTGAACGGAGTCAAAAACATGAATGTTGTGGTGTAACGAAAGACATGTAGTGGGTCTTCTCCATTCCTTGTTGCCAAACGATTCCCAGTCCAACAGTTACGTCAGAATGATACAACAACACAACTGATGTTGTTCGATTGATTTCGGCCACGGCGACCATGAATGTTTGTTTTTCTTCCGATACGAGGTAGCAACGTAATATGAACTTTGTTCCGTGACACTCCTCACCCCGTGGTCGCTAGGTTAGACTGAGAAAGAAGCATGTGCCATCACCCATTATCACTCATCAAATGGTACCCTGGCAACTTGGTCTGATGTTTGGTTGACCTCATTTGGAGTTGGCATCTGAACTGAACAATAATCAACCAACCGGACCCGAGGATCAACCAGAACAGCGCTGGGCTGACCGTTCTATACAAAAGAAGACAACTTCAAAAGGATTTTCAAGCTAATCCGCTCTATATTTCATCGTACATAGTTGTGGGAGATGTCACCAATGAGCGTGGGAATATTTTGAGACACGTAATTTCGCTGCTACCTTCAAACCGTCGGCCTGTCCTGCTTTCCCCGTTAGTCTCAGGTAGTATAAGGTTCATAACCAATGGTTTCATGAGCTGATTATCAATTTAAGACATGATGCTTGCATAATAGGGTTGACTGTAGTCGAATAAATTAACACTCTAGCCAATAGAATCGACGAAGTCCAAACTCGTTTAGTATTTGAAGAAATCAGAAGTCACTCGTCGTATTCACTGATGTCTTTCATGGTTCGGTTCCTTCCCTCACCCTGTTGTATATCTGTTCCAGAGGAAAATTCCCTGATACACTATGTAACGATTTTACTGTTCTCTTCAAGTTACATGTTTTTTTCATAGCCATACAAAATGACCCGCTTGAGCTGGCCAACTAGTCAAATATGTTATCATTAACAAATGTTTTCATAACACATACAAACATACGATTTCATTTCGCTACTCGAGTGAACTAATGTAGAATTTCTGTAACCGTTAATTGCATTTCCACATCTTAGATCTCTCCAAGGTCGCAGTCACTAAAAGCCAGTGATTGCATTTAGTCGCACATATACACTATCCGTTCACGTGAATAGTACTTTGAGGAAAACTACAAGAATACATTTTTGCATTTACTTTGTGGTCGCTCTGAACAGAGCATTCTTCGTTCACTGAGAAGATGGGCGTTTACGGTTATGAGCCCATCGTTTCACCGTTCATCGCCTGCATACGGCATCGTTCGGCATGACCAACAAATTTAGCGCACCCAGCAGAGATGACTGCTTTTTCCAGGGTCCCCATTCTTCATTCCTGTTGACTTTGCACACCCTGAGAATCTCCGTTTATTATTGTCTCGTGGTGCACCTGCAGTTGCCTTTTAATTCTCGTTTTCATCATGCTCCACAAATTCCCAGTTGGATTCAACATGGGCGAATAGGGTGTCAGTCTTAACAGTTGTCCTTCATTATATAACTCCTCAGCAAGTACACTTTCCAGATCAGTGGGACACGGTGCGTTGTCGCATATCAACACAATGTCTGATATGGATGTGCCAATCTTCATCTGATCTAGCGGGGTTCGTAGCCAGCCCTTGCAATCGTTGATGTGGTATGTCCCCCGCCCCGTCACATAGTCTACTATCGAACAGGTAAAATCATAAGTATTTGGAGTCCAGTAAAGAGTCTTAAGTCACAAATCTGCACGATCTTCATGTCGCTCAACAAACCGACTTTATTTACGACAAAACAGGTCTAGAATCAGGAAAAGTTATCGCTGAAACTTAGTTTGAGGGAACAACCACAATTCACAGACTTTCAAACAATTGGAAACGTGTAAACGCATATGGGCCAATAATCGACTAGTCTAGTATTATCACCATTTAGTAATGAATTTGCAAACGATGACAACACATTGTAGCATAGCCCCATCAACCGTACGGAATCAGAGCACGAGGCATGATAGCGCACCACGGTTGGTGCCACTCAATAAGGGACCGAAACTAATGACATTAGCCGTCGAGGTAATGCTGTCTGACAGTCAACCAATCAGAAAGCTATTGATCCATTGTGGTCAGACTGTTAACGGCTGGTGGACCGAACAAATGTACACAATCGAATATATAGAAGTTCGTCGGTCATCTGCAACAGTGCAAACTCAGCCATAACATACCTCTTTTACCAAAATCAACTCAATGACGCATCATAAAGGCGTCTTTTGAGGTTGATACCTAAACGAATGATTCAGTGGTAAACACGAATGGATCTGCCAAGATCACAAGCGGTTCAGTTACGTGAGCAGAAGTTAATGAGGACTGGTAGCTAACTGTCCTGCTACTGGTATTCTTCAAAGATGGTTTAAAGTGATCGACAAAAAAACAGGGAACATAGGTGAAAACAGAGGAGAAGCAGTGATAACTACACATACGCCGATCTTCGTTGCACTCACTCGGTTTGTTGTTCCCACAGCGAGCAACGGTTTTCTCAAGGCAATCGCAGTCACCGCTGCTCCAAGCGAGGGCACATGGACCCGGTTAGGGCACTGGACTTGGTTGTTCTCGTACTGATAGAAATGAACTTCACAGGATGCGTCACCATTGCCACTCACAGTGACCAAGTGGTCCGCACTAACACACAGAACGCCTCCGTCTCGAGCGACCGCCTCGTCGAGAAGCGAGTCCGAATCATCGACAGCAGGGAGAACCGAAACAAGTTCCGAAAGTTGGCATTTGTCTTCTACCACACCTTCCGACATTGACTCACTTGTGACGGGCAACGGGCAACTGGCTAAGAAGCTGTAGGCCTGGTTAAAGGTGACAGAAATTTTAAACCGACTGTCATAATGACCATTGTTTCTTACCGATTTTAATAAACTTATTAAATAAAAATGTAAACACTTCAAATTCGGGGTAAAAATCAACGAAGGGTGGCATAACTCTTTCCGGTGTAGCACCTTGATCAAAGCGAACGAAATCCGAGGAATGATGGAAAAATTACTGATTAACTACGGTAAGGCCTCGATTATCTAAAGTACGAGTAAGTGTGATTGACATTTGTTACATCTGACTACTTTTCGAACCGAGGGTGGACCTCCGAAGGGAAGCTATGACCTATCTACCAAAGCAATTTTGGACGACAAGTTCTCGATTACCGAGATCAGGTCATTCACAAACACAAACAGAACGTGACTTGACAAACTATGAACTCGTATACATAAGGTGTGCTTGAGCCAACCACTTCGTAGTGAAAGACAAAAAATTTCAGAAACACAGTTCGAACATTCGGTGCCAGTAGAAAAAAAAGAACTGAACAAAAAGCCCTTTCTATACGATCGGAAGATATAAAAGAGACACGTTATTATAAAATCCATTTCAAACATTAATCAAGATAAACAAGAAATCGCCGAAAATTCACTGTCATCACCACCGTGAAGAACAACAGTATCCGGGACGACAATATACCTGAGACTGCAAGTCATAAGCGAAATCTTATCAGCAGCAACAACAAAATCGTTTTGCAGGTCTTACACAATATCATCCAAACAGTCCACAAATTGGATTGGACCACTGTATCACATTAGTTTTACGATCACCAGCCTGAACAAATACATGGTTAGATACTGAGTAACAAAATAAAAACGACCAAACGGGAGAAAAAAAAGGTACGTCAACTGTTTGTCTTATAACATTACGCCGTCTTGGTATATTTCTAACTGGTAGTAACACCAATACAAAATACCGTCAAGGATATGTCAATAGTGTAGCACTCTAAATGAAACACATCATGCGTGTTTCGTTAACGTTTACGTAAACACAAGTTAGTGCTCTCCTATCGGTTGGTTGAAGTATATACGGTCTTACAAGCAAACTGGGACAGAATAAAATCGGCGTCAGCGTATGACTAAATAGAGTGGGTGGCACTGAGTTCTCGATCACAGTCCATAGGATGACAGACTCTGTGATCAGACAAGATCTCAAACACGTCACATTCTTTCTAGCCCCGTTTGAACATTGTTCATTTGGTCATAATGTTTTGCCGTGACACTTAAATCTAGCATATTGCGTTGTCTGCTTCGGAAAAACAGACAAAGGGGCGTACTCAAATGCTACTGAGATATGCCACAGTGACAATTGGAAAGGAACGTGTAAAAAACGAAATCGTAAGATGCAGCATCTATAAGGAACTTGTGTTCATGTTTAGCAAAGCACAGAAAGGTTGTGTTGAAATGACTCACCCGAACAAGTCCACTGGAACTGCCCACAATGACCAGCATTCGACAGGATAGTGACAACTTCGTAGAGTCTGCGGTGATAACCGAACAGGCCACAGCCTGTACCCGAGACCGTCCAGCCTGGACTGTTTGGAGCAGTTGACCTGTCCGTATACACACGAAACCAATCGCACCCTCATTAGATCCGACAACTGCTAAACGACCGAGTAGAGGATCAGTGGCGAACGCGGATACGTGAGAGAATGACCCGGTACGCCAACCAGCGGGAGTTCGCCAGGGGCCTGTTAGTGTGCACAAGTATGCATAATCATATATTGACAGTTGGTTGCATCTGGTGCGCAATAAGAATGTAAAATATAATTCACTGGAATCGATACGAACATGTAGAGTACTGCTTATTTTTAATGATACAAATATTTCGCCTTTGTACAGCTATGAGTTTGTACCACTTTGACATGTTCAAATTCAGTAGTGTCTTTGTAATCTAACAACAAATTTGTACACATTGATCTACTCTCCTTGTTTGCACAATAGCTTGACGACACTATATGAGTTTTTCACAAGTCTTCATCTCTGTCGTATTACGAACATGATCACAGATTCTAGTTCGCTTAAACAACTCGAACACAACGTCACAAGATTGGTGTTTTCTTGGACGCTGGGAATTTACACTACAGTGGCGATCATCGTGAATACCCGTGGACATCTATGAATCTATTATCTTGATTGTCGTAAAATTCACGTTAGATTCCTTCGTTTTGTTATCAACGATAGTCTAGTGAGGCAAATGCGCATTTAATTAGGTCACTTAGTAACTCATACTTGATCACTACGTGTAAGACAGAGCAATTCATTGTCTAAGAAAATTCTTCGAAGCATCATGGATCGAATTTACTGCAACTGGAACAAGTAAAAAAAAGCTGGGTGAACAAGACAGGTCAAAATTGATATGAGAATATGTATTATCGAGCAATATCACGGATATCGTCAGAGTTCAAACACACATACACAGGATCAGAGATACCAACAATAAGCAAGATTAAAAGATGTACGAATTCAAGCATCATTGTTAAGTGAACCTAGCAAAATAGTGGAAATCAAACTGGCATGTTGATCATTGGAACAACTAAGCTAAGAAAAACTAAGAAAACAAAATCAGTAGAATCACGAGAAAAACGTCCAAGTGAGTTGAAAGTAAATAAATTACTATAATTACGAGAAAATGAAACATTGGAAACAGGCTTTGAAGAGACTATGGGTTGATGAATCACCAAAATTCTGTTCTCACCAACGTGGAACATATTTTGAAAAAAGTGGAGTAAACTGACCATAATATGAGATTAGCGATAAAAGCTAGCTGGAAGGTGTTCAAAAGTTTAACTGATCCACTTACGGAGCTCACTTTAGGTCACCTGTAATTTAAAGTTCTAGTCATTTCAACCTTTTAACAAAACTGTTTCACATGAATAGCGATTCCAGTTATCATAAGTACAGTCACTGCTGTGCTAGATGTATGGCTGTTCACACACGCCAGGGTCTTCATCTCTGACACAACCAGAGCTCGCGGGTTTGGAACAAGGCTGCTTGCAAACGTTTGTTGACGAGCTAAGTCTGTCGACTTAGTAACACAGTCAGGTATTGGGTTGCATAAAAATACGACCGATATGAAAGACAAGGGTATCATACGAAGTTAAATTTAAGCAGCATACAACTAGTTGTTTGAATTCGAGTATAGAGCATTATGAATTGATGTAAATCCAGTATCTTTTGCTTAGGTTTCACTTAAGACCATTGTATACACTTTGTTTCACAAATCTAAGCCATTCAAGCATCGGCAACAACCAATGCTGTACAAATATGGTTAATTATGGTGAAAGCCTTAGTGAAGATATAACAATAAAGCATGCTTTCAAAACCAATGACTGTGCGTCGTAAACGAAGCACATACATATGACATTTGGCAAGAACAGGTAACCTATAGCGCCCGGTCAGATATATAACAGAATGAAATAAACATCACTCGTAGACACACAGTAAAACGAACGACAGAGTAAACAGACGACTAGATCAATTCAAAAATATCGGGATAGAAATGCTTTGGTGATACAGAGCCACAATAGGTGAAGTGGTGTGATGAGAAATCATGTGTTCCAAGCGAGTTTGGAGAAGTAATTCGCGGATCAACATACACATGAGTAGCCTTAAGTTACCTGGTCACATGATGGTCTGTGATGGTCGCGCTGCACCAAATGAGCCGTGTGGCACAACAAGTACTGCGAGGGCACCGAATGGACTGGACAGTTGTGATGCGGCCGCATTTTGCATGGTGAGGCAACGCTGTGACCCAGTTTAGACAACCGATAGACACATCCTGCTGAGAAAATTGTGTTTAACAATCTGTTGATTTGCAGATGCCAGTCTGACTACGTAGGATTAATGGATTTCGCTGTCTTGATTGGGTTATTGTTAGACTAATCAAAACCGCTGTAAACGTGTCTCATTCGCCTTGGTACCTTATTGGGAGGCATAAATCAGGATATGCTCTAAAAGTTTACACCCTGATGTCACACTTTTCGTTGGGTAGTAACAACTGGTGACGTTCAGTAGCAAACAATCATTACGTCGTCGTCAACTGAAGGCTAGAAGTTCACAAAACAATCATTCAGCCGAAGTTTGTCGAGAGTGTGACGCAGAAAATATACAATTTTAACAAAGCTCAACTGTTCCAACCGCACAATCCACAAGAGTTGTTAGACAACAGCATCGCATAGGGTAAACACAGAACGGAAGACTTGATAGTGCACGAGGTTCCGTCCAAGCATTGTGAAGACTTAGTCACCTAGGATAGAGTAAGCTTAGATGATGGCCTCAAAACACGACTTTGGTTACACAAATTTCGCCCAACGGATCATGCTCAATAATAAGATCATATTCTACCAAAGAACCCACGTGAATATTCCTTTTCAGACACCTCGTAGTGTTTAACTTGCATGTTCGTTGAAAGTACGTTATTGTTCGATATGTGTTTTCACTGTTCGCAATTGAATAACAAACGCTCTGCGGGACTTTCTACTAAACATTGATGTGGTTAATTGTGATTGTGAGAAATTCAAGCTATCAAATCTCATCACCAACCAGTTTAACATGCTAAAGTTTATGTGGAAACATGAATCAAAGACGTATTCCATCACAACCGGAAAAAAGGATGTGACACTGAAGAGGGCAACTGACGAAGGTCAACGACTGGTGCATACAGAAAACGACTCTAAAGTAATACATGCCAAACACAACAACATAACGAACATCTAAGTTTGTGCTATCGAAAAACAAGGAGTAACCATGCGATTGATTTATCAGCACCAAATGTACTTTAACAGCTTCCGCACACAGATAGACTTTTCAGTCAGTCTCTTTCAAAAAGTTAGTAGGACAATATATAGGCTTATTTAGAACAAAACGTTATCGTTTTAGTTTGAACGGATTTCAATTCCCTTGCATTCTACATTTTTCCACTTCTCCCATGCAGAGTAATGGAATAAACAGGCACCATTATGTCACCGTTATTAACATAGGTTTTAACTTCCGACTTTGGATCGTCCGCTATCTAAACAGATTAACGAATATGGATCTCACTAGAAAATATCTACAGGGCCGACACTAGTTTCGTTAGATTGCCGGATTATTTTGTACAACAGTTTATCTCAGGCCTGTTAAATAGTCAAGGAAGACACTTGTAATGAAAGTCTACTATCTTGCGTTGAAAATACGGCGAAAAACGAACCGTTAGCACCATCTAGTGAGAACCTCCGATCACGCAAGTGAATAAGGCCACGACCGAGCTTCTCCATTCTCATACCTCCATTCTCAATGTGCCTGCGATTTCGCTTACAGTGATTAAGAGAACACTGGTCTACACGATGTCCGTAGTAAAATAGGCAAATCTTGGTTGTATGAAGTATAAGTATTGCCTAATCCATACTGCCTAAGTGGTATACTACTCACTGGTGCCACACAGTAGTTTGTGAAAAGCAATTAATATGACGAGTCAGAGGACATCAAAATTTGTGAGTACCTAACTACGGATACGAAGATGGTTAGTGCTTTCAAAGTGGGGTGTGTGTCGTCCAGAAACAACCACATCTGAACATAATATGTTGTAACACAGGTTATTTCAGAACCACCTTAACACAGCAGCAGTTGGTACAACCGCCTAGCAAACACAACGGCCAGAGTGGAAAACCAAGTTCATTAGCTCAGGTGGAGAACAATAATCCAGGCTTAGTGCTTTCGTTAATGCGGATCAACAAAACTGTGCTATACTTCAAAATGTATGGACGGTTTCCAAACATGTGACAAGACCCAAAAATAAATCCAATAACAACTGCACTGACCTAAAGAGGCTCCCAGCTGAGAGTTCCATGCAGTTATTTCTCCGGTCTTCTGTAATATTCCACCTGATTGAACCAGATAACGACCATGAGGACGCGAAAAGTATATCTGTCCTCGATAACATTCGACTAATTCGGAAGATGCACTGGTTGGAGACAACTCAACAGAAGTCGATGTGATACCACTGAGCAGTGTATAATTTTCACTGTCCCAAAGAAACAATTGGCCTTTGCAATCCTGAGTGGCCAAAGTGGAACCACCATCCAGTGAGTAGGCGACAGAACAAATAGCTGACATGGATGCCGGTAAAATCTAACAACCAAACAAGGTAAAAGTGAAGACCAGATGTTACGGAGCAACAAGATGGTCGAACCGATTGAGCAGACAAACAGTTTCACTTACTTGAAACGATAAAGACATTAAAACAAGTAGAGTGTGAAAAGTCAGGCTAATGGTAGCTGTGTCGAAAGACTGAATTCAAGCGGGAACCTATTGCAAATCGGTTATGCGGACATTTAAAAGTTTCCAGTTATCGAATGCGGAGGGATTAGAAGGAACGCATGAAGAAAAAACACTTATGTCAATCCAACGTTTGACAAAGGAAAGAGATATAATTTATGGAAGTACTAACTCTTTCGAGGATTAAAGTCTGACATCTATGCGTGGTGATAGAATCGAATAAAAGGTTGTTCAACTCGGCCAAGAAAATTAGTTGCCCAAATGATTCAAGTTTTGCACATTTAGCCGCAAAAGATCAACTGGTAAGGTGGGAGATTTGAATAGCGAACATCTGCAGTAAATTTTTGAGGATGATAATACCACTCTACAGAACGTATCACAACTCCATTTCTAATACAAACTGAAATATAGTCACCGCAATCGGGACACATCTAGGATTTCTGATTGTTGCATTCGACATACACTTACCTGGTTTCAGCGGGATACAGTGTTCTGTCTGGAGACTAACAAAAGCTTACACCAGAGCTCACCATTATTGGTGACAGGCTGGACACAGTCCAGACATCTCTAAGTGTTTGGATTGTCGTACCAGATCGGATGGATCGTCCGACAACTGTGGGTCTGAGCTTATAAAACCACAGCACGCTTAATCCTCTTATATAGCTATGAAACTTGGCTATTTTTCAGGTTGGTTACAGTACAACTGTAAACAATCATCTATCTGCTTAATTTGAGAAGACTCAGAAGTTGACAACAGGAGCCGTCAAAGACATTCACAACAAAACACATAAGGGGTATGGCTTCGGAAACTGACATGATCATGGAAGTCAACAGAGGAACAGAAAGGCAAAAAACAGCCAGCCAATATATCAGAATACCTATCTTGTGGAGATGATATTCTGATACAAAGCGCCTTTAATTTACCAAACGTTCTAATGCGGCTTGATTGCTAGACGTGGGTCCCTGTTGTGCGGCTTCACCCAGTCTACTTGCCCGGAGACAAGAAGAACGCCATTGCATAAAAACACGCTGTATTGCCAAATACCAGTTCGACAATCGAATAAAATGCCTGTAAATATATATCATGAAATAGTGGCCAAATATGGCCATTTACTTGTTGATTCACTGTCCGCTTGTTTAGGCCAATTAGCTACCAAGTGGCCAAGTAAAGCCAATTCCACAGACGTTAGTTTCTCGGGCTAGCGTGGCACTCACACTCACTTGCACGTATTCTCTTGGCGCGAAACCCACGCTCACTTTCACGTCTCCTGCTTGCGCGACACACACACCTCCTTTCACGTCTCCTCCGATGTGCCCCTCACAGCTTTGTTGATGTCTGATTTCGTCAGCCGTTACCGAAGGCGTCACTGGTTTGCAATGATGACTGATTTCATCAGCCGTCACCAGTGTCCTGACTAGATTGTTTTAGTGAATCTGCCTCCTAACATATTCATGAAAACTTCAAACCCGCTCTCCATATGTGTTTTACACAGTGGTAGTTTAACATCAGAGTCAAGATGAAGTGCTTCTGGTGAATAAAATGAAATTTGCGAGAAATATTATCTCAGACCATTTGACAGACAGAAGCGACGAATCGTTGAAATACTCTCTTCCATCTCGGTTTATGGAGTGTGTTCAACATCGTCATCGTCATCAATAATATACACTCCAGTTTTTCAAACAATGTGATTGGTTAAGATTTAAAAAATAAACAAAAACACAGAATTGCTAAAGAAAATGACACAATCTAATATTGATGGTTGATGGACAGTTGTGGATTTTAACTGATATAAGTTGAATATTGTTACGTTTGAGCAGCATTCTAATGTAGATATATAATTTAGGTGATACCACTCAAGTTGCATACTCAGTAGGGTTCATCAAGTTCACGATATCAACTGTGACATGTAAAGACTACTACAAGGCTCTTGTTAGTTTCGTCTGGTCGCAAGGAGTCTTACAGGAGAAGATTGCAAACAAAGGGCCGTAATAAAACCACGTACGTATTGCGCAGGTACATATGCTCATCATGGTCTTATCAGGGACTTGAACTCTGATCCACACTCTTGTGAGATGACCGTTTTGGCTACTGAGCTATTGAACTTACAATAGATATTGTATCTAAGCATGCAACCAGAATCGCTTGTGAATAATGCTTAGGTTGTCAGATTGTTTCGACTGGAGTTTGTAATGACTTCCAGGTTAGCCTATACGCGTAATGACTACTCGATGCGAATACGGATGGCAATCGGAGGCTAGGTTTGTGGAAATTTATTAGGCCTGACTGAGTAGAATACCTGAGTCGTATACAGATAAACACCAAGTGTTACTGTGAACCACGAGGAGCTTATTGTCAATCTCATGACGGGACAGTGTGGAAGTCACCGAGTGGCATTCGATATTCGACAAACACTGCATAACCGTCTCGTGCAAGAAAAGAATGAGGCATCAGACATGGCTGCCGAAATAGAAACAGACAGGTTTATTAGTAGTGTGAGGAAATAAGCAGTTGTTCGTTGACAGTAGACAGGGTATTTAGTCAATAATGTATGCACTGTGATAAGTTAATATATGCCAACTCCAGTTCCAGTTTTCGTCTACTTTCATTTGAAATCAATTTTTGTATGATATCGGTCAACAGAAACAAAGTCCATCAGAATTGAACGAAAACATACTATGATGTAGTAACACTATGTTAACTTATATCAGCCGTAAATCAAAAACTTGCAGATCATACTCACTGAACTAATAGAGACAGAAGGTGAGTAAACATGCACACAATCATACTCAGCATTACGTAATCAGGACCACATAATGGTTGTTCCAGTCACTTGTGTGGTCACCGCCATAGCTGGTGAGGTCTCAAACGTGCTACTCCGCTAAAAGTCAGATAAGTCCAGTTGTTATTGTGCGCTAGTAACATGAATAGGCTAAGTGGATCAACGTGGTGGTGTGTAGTTAGTAGGTGAGTATTGATCGATGACGTGGGGCTACGTGCAATGTCTACCACAATGAAGCCGTTGTGCCAACAGTTGTCGTAAACGATTCTCAATGTATTGATAGCACGTGTTAAACAGAGTAGCTGTTCTGCACTGCGTCCTGACGACAGAAACAGAGATTCGGTCTGATTGTACACATTCTCAACTTAGGCCTCTGGATCATGTTGGCTCAGCTTATCTTTGGGACAGCAAAACCTAGGATCGGGCGACAAATCTTCTAGCAACGGTTTCGACAGGCACATCGTAGTAAAATTGTGGATATGCTTTTCTGGGTTGCTTGGGAACTCTGATACCACAACTGTAGAATTCAGGCTGCTTTTCAATTCGCTCGAATTCAAATTCACATGCTTGCTCACAACGTGCTCAACGTTCTGCTATCTCAAAAATAAGATGAAGCTACTTGATTCAGAGATCTAGTTTGAGGACTTATAATCAATGTGAATCTCTGGTTCGTTAGCAGAACTCAGGGCAAAACACCTCAAAATTTGGGATGTGTTAGGCCAGTCGTTGAGATAGTTGCCAATCTGCTCTACCAACACGAGTGTCACTGCAATCATAAACAGTGATACGCAACGTAGAAGACAGAGCGGGTAGAGAAACTGCGATAGCGAGTATAGGGAACTGGTTCGCCGGTGGTTTGAATTACTCCCAATTGCGCAGTCGCATACGCACGAGCTAGAACAAACTTAAAGTTGTGCTCAAGACTGTTCATCAGATCCGTAGTCTTTAGTGGTGTGAGAATGGTGCAAAATCGAGAGCACAGGTTTCTGGAAATTCTACCAAACGGTCAGGATTTAGTGCATTGGGAAATATTCCAACTGCACAGCACAAAATCAACTAACGTTTTGAAGTGTACATTCGTGGAGAATACGATGAAATTCCATTGTTTAAAGTTAAGATATAAGGACAAATCGTGGAATAAATATCCAAAGAATTACAGAAAGTCACCACATGTGATACCAGAATGCACAAAATGTTCGTACACTTAGCGATGAAATTTGAGTACTATGAAATCTTGGTGCATGAAACTGATTGCACTCGATTATGTAACTATATGGAACGCAAGATTGATATATCCCATCATAAGAGCATGATACAATGACTGAAATAACTAAATTGCAAGGTCATTCTGGTAACTTTTTGAATGAAGAAAAATTGAACAAAACCCTCGGTATCTCGAAGAGTAATGCACGGGCTGTCTAAAATAAACTCTCTTGCCAACACGTGTAGCGAAATGCCGAAAGACAAGGCAGATAAGTGCACAGTGGCTAAACTGCGTGTTTTGTACGAGTTTAGACATGCAGTGCATGAGTTCCAGACAAGCACACAACATTCACCATGTTGTCATCGGTCGTTTGCTTCATTTCGACAATATCGCGTTGACCGATTGGTTACCAAATTCGTAGAATTCGAAATTACGAACTGTTGTGGACAACATTCAAAAACTTAATCATGTATAAATGAATAATAGCTTTCAGAGGCTGGTAGCATACTTTCCTATAGTATGCAATTAAACGCCAGTCAGAATAGCAGCAGAACAATAAACATAGTTGAATTCAAGGTCCATATTTCTCGCAATCGAGGTGCAAACAAACATTTCCATTCAGTAGTACTAACCGACAGTTATGTGATAAGTCGTTACGCAGAAGCAATGCCTACCAGCTGTGATTTTGAACACGATATTTCTGTTAATGTCTGAGAATGACTGCTCTGCGGAGGTTAAAAAAGAAACGTCTTCCGATTTAAACAGTAAATAATTTCCAGTTGTTTTGATGCCACCCGATTGATCTACTTTGGTTAAAGTGGGAGGCTCATTAGAAAACAAACAAAAACGTTATAACGTGAGTCTGATTAGAACTTGAAAGAAAGGTCCAGCAGTATTAGCACATGAAACTAACCTTGACATATCGCGAGGTGTACAAGTCATAGATTCGCACACTGCCATCCCAACACCCGATAGCCAATACGTCACAAGGTCGCAATGCTGCAGCGCCGGTCTGGTTCACCCTCGACATGGTGGGTAGACGAAATGCGACAGAGCTCACACAAGCAGACCCGGTGCGTATAACATCGAAATTCAAGAGTGGTTGGCATGTATCATGCGTCTGTAATTCGCTCAATTCCCGTGCTGTCATTGGTAAAGTCCACAGAACCACGGAACGATCCAAGCCACCTGTAGCAAGAAGACGTCGATCGGGATGCCATGCACACGAAGTAACTGCGCCCCGATGCGGAGGCCCAGTGAGAGAAATCAGTCGAGAACAATTGGATAACTGGAGTCGACCGGAGGAGTCCACACTAGTGCTAAGATTCCACAAGAATATGCTGCCATCTTGAGCTGTAGTGGCAAGCCAACATTCAGATGCCTCAGCAATGTTGTGAACACCCAGTTGAGTGGTAGGCAAAAAGCAGACACTCAGCACGGAATTACGATGACCGAATAAAGAACGAAGGTCCTGATTGGGGAAAAATTGAATATAGCATACGTGAACAGTAAAAAATGAACCAGAATGTGAATGACAACTAAATGTTTGCTGTGCCAAAATGAACAATGCACCAATAAAACAAGTCAAGTGCAGACACATTCGAGACATCCAGCAGTCTTCGGGTAACTTGTGTTATTGTGAAGGTATACTTGGCTTCTCGCGGTTACTGCCAGTCAGCCGTTGTTTGCTGTATACTGAAGTGTGCTTGTAGTGTGTGTTACAGACTGGAAACCACCTAATGGGGCTTTTTGAGGTGTCCGATGCAGAGTCACAAGTACATAAGCACTCTAAAATCAGTGGATTTCCTGTGAATCACATAACCTGCCGACTTCAACTGAATGTGTTGGTTCCCAAACAAATGTGTGTCATGAAAGAAATACTAAGAAAACAACAGTGTAGCGAACAAGCTCGTTTTCGGTTATTCATCATCAGGCTAATTACGTAACAATTTATATGAAACAGAGTTGTCAGGGCGAAACGGACAAAAACAAGTAGCTAGTTTGAGTGAGGTCAGACACGTCATCAGCAGACACGGAAACAACGTTTTGGTACGATTACGTCATCATTGTGACGCCACTGGAACCATGATGGTTTGATCGGTCATGGTGTGTGTGGTTGGCCACGGAAACTTCAACGCCTGAACAAAGCGGTTTTGTGCACACAAAGGTGGATTTCTTAGTCGAATACCAATCGCTTCGGCTGTGGCTAAAATTCGGCATCTGACAGCTTTTGAGTGACTGGCATTGACTCGATAAATCGGACGGAAACAGGAGTGTAGGTTGACAGTATGATGTGTATCAACGAGGTGTGAAACAATCGCGCTCGTAATTGTCTTAGTGACTCCGCTGCTGATCCAGGCTGGATGGTGCTCACGGATACGTTCAGATAAACGCCTGGTCGTGGGACCCACGTAACTAGTTCCACAGGAACAAGTAAATGAGTATATACAGAAAGAGGCCGCAGAAACGGGCATTTTATCCTTTAGCCGTAAACACAAAGCTGGAGTAGGGTTGAGACAAACTCGTAATTTTGCAGCTTAGTATGTTTTATTGATGACAGTGTCAAGTCTCCTAGTGATTGTTTCGGCAAGCGTATCCCCTTTGAATGGTAATGAGATAAACACTGCTTTCGTTTCCACTCGGTTCATCTTATCCTGTTTCTGACGATGCTGCATAGTCTTGTCAACAAAACGCTCTGGATAGCCATTTTGTAAGAACAGTGCACATAGAAACGATAATTCATCGGAGACGGTATCCTGTGTACATATTCTCGTGGCTCTAGTGGTCAAGCAGTGTATGAGATTCCTTTTCTGCTTTAGAGGAACAAAGCTGCTGAAAAGGAATATGCTGCCCATTCCAGGTTTCTTTCCTATAGATTTTACGTTGAACAGATCCATCAGCACGTCGCCGGATGAGTACGTCCAGGAAGGCTAGTTAATCGTTATGTTCAGCCTCTAGTGTAAATATCGCGTTCGTGTGGGCAGAGTTGAAAATGGCTAAGATATCTGTTGGGTTAGTATTTTCGTTAACCATACATATGATATCATCCACATGTCGTTTATAAACGCTAAATCCACGGATGGCCTCCTCTAATTGGTCAATCTCAAGCTTCGCCATGAAGACGTCTGCAAACAACGGTCCCAATGGGGATCCCGTCGCCACGTCATCTGTTTGTCGATAAAGTTCTCCATTGAATTTAAATTGTATGTCATGAGTACGAAAGTACAATAATCGTTTTAGTTCTATGGGGGGTATATGAACAGCTATGTTGTTAATCGCAATATAATCACACAAATAGTCTATCGTTCCCTTCAGTGGAACATTTATAAATAAGGAGGATACGTCCAGAGAAAACATTTGTTGTCCGGTTAGGTTTAACCCGTTGATTGTGTTAATGAATTCAAAGGAGTCTCGTAGGCTACGTTTTGATAACTTCTTTCCGACAGGTTCAAAGAGATGCGATAACCATTTAGCCAGCGAGTGGTATGGTGAGTTACACATGTCTAAAATAGGTCGAAGAGGTATACCCGCTTTGTGAACTTTCGGTAATCCATAAAGCCTAGGAATTGTGGTTCCAATTGGTCAAATACGTTCGATTAAAACATGAACTGAAATTTTCAATTGAGGTCACTCGGACCTTTCTTGTCGACCGTAATCCAACAAGATGAAGATGATGAGCAAAAAGAGTGAGATATTTTTTTAGAAACTTATGGTTGTATGAGGTACACCGATGAGGCACACTTAATCAGACAAATCGACAATAACACACATGAATGCGAAAAACTCCAGTTGAAATCGAACTGGTCCAGCTGATAATTTTATTCATACAACTCAGGTGGTAATGTAATGTTTGATTAATTTTAAAAACTCCAAATTTGTCTTTTGACTCAGGCTGTATAAAACGCTGTTAATGTGAAAACAAAGTTAAGTTTAAGTTCTCCAAGGTTAACATTGCAAGGTGTTGGTAGCTATATGGCAGATTAAGTTGTACGTGGTGGACTATCGAAACGCAAACACAGACAAAGGTTTGGGTCGTCAAAATGTAAAGTAATTCTCCAAGTCTGGGAAAGACCTGTGACTGTATGTACTGGGTGGTGGGAGGAATGGTTTGAGTTTATTTCAGAGTTGTAGTTAACTTGAGAGTCATGGCAGTGTTGGTGAGGACGTTTTAAAAGAAACGTAATCGTGTACCGGTTGGTTTTCGCTAACCTGAAGCATCGCTTGTGCCGATCGGACACACGCCTGCCATTACGGAACAGAATGTGTAACGCAACTATGCGTGCAATAGTGTTCTACGAATACACAATCTAGCTACACCACATTGATGACGTTCGTAAGCTGGGCGTTTTGGTAATCACTCTAACAGTCCGCATGACTCGAACACATCTGACTCATGCCTACGAGGCATATGCCGTGGAAAGCCTTGTTTACACGAACTGGTTGTACCTGGAAAAATAGCAAGGAAAACAGTTTACGACTCCGAGTGTGGTTATGGAGAAACTGGCACTAGGTTTGGCTTTCGCTAGCCCAAACCTAGGGTCAGAGAAATGCCATGTGTAGTTGATGAGAGTCACCGAAGGATATGGTTGAAAGTTGTAGTGTCACTGGCAAAAATGTTGTTATAGAGACTGTCCTTAACAACTACTATTTATATCTCAATAAGGAAACACTTGAATAAGTTATTATAATGAAAATGTCAGAATCGAGCGCAATTACCGTGTGATAACAAAAGTAGTTGCACTTCCTTTTGTTGTTGTATATCTTGTTCAATGCCTCCTCCCAGTTCGCGGCATTATTATTATTATTATTATTATTATTATTATTATTATTATTATTATTATTATTATTATTATTATTATTATTATTATTATTATTAGTCTTTAAACTTGATGAACTGGTCTCAGCCAGCTCTCAGAATCGCGCAGTAGTAACAATGTGATTCCATGGGCAGAGGACTGGGGTCACTATTAATGGGACAATTCAAGTGCTCTACAGAGGTTGACGATTAATTACTATTAGCAGTCTGAAGGTGTTTCCATGAGAGATGAATGCCATTCGGCAGTCTCCACACAAAAAGAAACACTGATTAACGACTTCGTTACAGCAGAAGGCGTTCCATACACAATCTTAGTTCAGGGTCTGTATTGGATCGCCATTTTGGTTACGCGCTCAGTCGCTTGGCCCAAACCGAGAAATCAGAAAAGACACGACTGCACTGTTTATTGGACCAGCGAGACGAGACGAGACAAACTAAAGCCACAGAAGCTCTAGCTTAATAGGACAAAACGATTACCATAGATGGGAAATCAGGGCGTCAGAACAAATCACGTTACAGGGGACGTCAGAAGGCGACACGAGAAAAACACTGTTCAGATAGCGCGCAGACGTTCGACCGTACACCTACAATCTGATTGACTGGGTGGGACCATACCACCACCCACGACCATACCATCCGAGCTGGGCCTGTCGATCGATGTGGCGTGACGCGTCCTGGCGGTCTCATTAGGAGATACACCTTCAGTCTGTCATCTCTTTTGATAGTCGGACAAGATAAGGGAATACCATGCTTGAGGAGTATACGTGCCAAGGTGGGGGCTCATCAATAAGTCAGTTGTATTGCATCATACAGTCAGCCCTTTTGAAGTTTTCGTTCGAAATCATCCAATAATGGTGTGGTAACACTGAAACTCATTTAATGCACTTTGTATTCATTCAAAAGCTAACAGCTTCATTCTTTAAGTGCTAATGAAAAAAATGTTAAACTAAAAGTGCTTACTACAATTCTGATGAGACGTGATGATGACATGTAAAAATGTCACCGGAAGTAGACAGAGTGAACTAGGAGAGTTTGGTATGGATAACGAGTGAAGAGTAAACATTCTGTGTATACCCGTAGGAATCAGCTGAACCGATACGAAGTAGACATCTTGCGTTATAGGCACCAACAGCAAATATTTAGAAAGCGGTTGACCACGCTGAAATGTCTACTAATTAATGACCAACTGTACTGTTTAATCGCAAATTTTTCCTCAGCCTGAGACAGAAGAAGTTCACTCTGCCAAGAGTAATGATTCCGCCTAGTTGAAATGGACTTGTGGGATCACGTTTAGTCACATCGATCACAAGCTCACAAAGGGATATCTTAGAGTACACGCGAGGGACACAGAAGGACGAACCTTCCAACACAACAACCTCAGACACTTGCTCGTTGCGGAGGGAAATTAACCTCAGAAAACAGATACTGTCAAGTAGTTCCACTCATTAAGTAACAAAGATAATTTAGTAGTTTATAAGTAAAACGTTGTCGAAAAAATTGTGAGTGTGATTGCCACGAATAGAAATGGTATAGGGGTAGCAGATGTATCCGAACACAAATTACGTTCATAGATGGAACATTACGATTTTTGATTTCCCCAAAATTAGCACTTGCCAAATTTAATGTGTCTGAGATTGGGTGCATTTTTAATTTCGCCCACTGCGGTTAATGCAACAAACGCGACCAATTGTGGCAAACCACTGACATGTGGTGTATAGAAAAGAATGGGAGTTAGACAGTTCACTAAGTACTGACATGGAAACTGTGCAATTGTGAATAGCAAGTATAACAGCTTTGAATCTCCCTATGAAAGTGATCAACCTAGAATAACTGTCAGCAGAGAAGAGAGACGTCTCATACTGAGAGTGAAATTGAGTACCTTCGCTTCCGTTCATACGTCAAGTGTGTTTATTAACTGGTAAGATTCTCGCGCATATTGTGAAGACGCTTGATTGACACGAGGACTCAATCCATGGGTCTCACACGCGTACCACTTTTGAAAAGAGGTACAGAAGAAGAAGGATAAATTGTGACATGGTGTTCGATATATGTAACGTGAGATCATATGGAGCTGAAATATCTGGACAGACAAATCGAAATCCACCTTGCTGTATCATGAAGACAGAACTGAGATACAAGTGACAAATGATTAAGTATTTGAAATGACCATGTTGGGTCGGAAACTTCTATGGAGATATCAGAAACAGTCACCCTTCTTGAGGCGTGCAGTAAACAGTTAAAACCATTTCTTACTGATAAGTAGTACGAGATTTTATTTCTTAGACAAACTGAACATCACATTTGATCGCAGCTTCAGCATTCAGGTAAACTTATCAGTCAGCCCTTTTCGAAAAGAAGCATCAAACTCGAATTTCGCTGTTGCTAGACCTCGTGCATGGTGCATATCCTTCCCACGCTGGGAACTAGAACTCTGACCTCGCTTTCACGAGGCTACCATGTCGACCACTGCATCACTGACCTCAACTCACGCACAACGATTCATCACCATAAACGCTCAGCCACAGATTGCTCGATCGCCGTGGTAAGGAGATGTACTATTGACGATCTCTAACAACAATGAAACTCCAGTCTAGTGCCGCTTTTCGAAGACAGCCGACTGGGATGTGACCGCCACGATCAATTGCAGGTGATGTTCAATTTATATTTAAAAAAACGTAGTCTCTAACTACTCATCGTTAAAACAAGGTATTACCTGTTTAATGTACGGTTCAAGAAACATGACTGTTTCTACTCTCTCTACGGAAGTTTCCAACCCAACATAGTTGTCCAATTTCCAATCGTTGTGCAATAGGCTAACGACTTATCAAATGCGAGTGAGATTATTGCCACTGAGGAGAGTTAAAAGTGTATCAAAAGTTAGAAACGCTCTGACTTAGTCCAGCATAGACCACGTAAGCGTCGCTGAGTGAGACTACATGTTAGATATCATCATATGTGCTTGTCGGATTGAATGTTGAAGATAATCTTGACGATCAGTCATTTTTATTTTATATCCATCTATCTTGTGTGCATTTCAGAATGGGAAATTTTTGGCCCTATGTGTAATTAGACTAGCTGAGGTTCTGGGTGTCACAACCCTTCTTTAAGAAGCAAAAAAGTCCCACCTACCCGGAAGGTTGCCAGTTCTATAACCGATAAAGTCCCAGATGAAGTTCCAATAACCAACAGTAGACCGTTTGGACTGCAAGCGATCGCTGTTGGCACGTTCGAGCGCGAACCTGGGCCAGCCTGATTCAACGGAGTGTAGATCGCGCTAGGTGACACAGTGCCCGTAGATTGGTCCGTGGTGGACGGCAAACTGCGGCAAACAAACGTTCGTACACGTGGCGAAAAACTGCCGTGGCTAACGGTAGGCACATTAGAGACTATCAGCGATCGGTGAAGCGCCAATTGCACATAACCCCATTTTCGAATCCAAGCGTCTGATGGGTCATTGATTGCTAGCTGACTGATTAGGAACGGATACCTGTAGGTTGAAACACAGCGGAATGATAGACTGCAACACTCATCATAGCATGATTCTGATGCTTTGGCATTGAATTATATTAGATATATGGATTACATACGGATAATAGTTAACACACGAGTAAAAAAAAAGTAATCAGTGGCAAATGATCTTTTAAAAACAACTGACAAAAGAGGAGCTCAAGTAACTCAGTGGTAACGAGGTCGACAGCCAATAGCGCAATAGCGGATTTAGACCCCGGTGTTACTTAGGGTCTAAAACTGGGAAGCTTGACAGTACCCAGTCAATGTTTGACCTATTGCGCTGCAGGACAACAAAGTATAGGATGAAAAAATAACAAAAAAATCAGCACACACAAGTAGTTTAGGAATTGCGTTGGTTGTGAAAATATATAAATATGAACATATGAGGATTTGGTAGATTACAACCGATGACAAGAAACTCATGATTCTACGTATATCTGAGTAGTAAAACTGAGCAACACTATGCCGAGAGCTTCGAAATCCAACCGAAGATATTGTGACACTAAGAATCAACCACATATTTTAGGAAACAGATTGTCATGGTGGTAATCTTTAATTGCTTGAATCTTGTATAATACTCAGTTTAAAATGACTCGTCGTTACTATCCACGGATCCGAGGCCGAAAGCGTTTCCTCCACAGAAAGTAGAAAATAGTATCACAGAATAAAAAGTCGCAAACACTACGATGGTAGAGTGTAGAAGCAAACAATCAAAGAAACAGACTAGACAATAACAGCAGCACAACAGCAACACTATGAAGTTACACATGTACATCCAAGTGATACCAGTATCATTAAGCTTTAACGCATAGATCTCAGAGACACAAGTGCACTTTGGCCTTATTTTGAAGGTTTCTGAAAAAGAATGAAATAATATAGAAAGGAGGCAATGTAACTGGAAATGGAGAACTGGCATGAACACACCGTCTGAGCCACGTAAGTTTATAAAACCCTCTGGGTGATAGAATTCACATGCGGTACCTAAAACATAATGTCAGAATCCAATCACACAACTACAGGGAGAGAAGACAGCTCATGAAATGTAGCATTGGATGTATTTAAAATCGACACAAGAACCACATATACATAAACATACACTTACGGAATGTTTCTTGAACCGCCTCCAATTTATCATATAGTATACAGTCTCTGTGATGAGAGCAAGTTAGTTGAATTGAAAGGATAAATGAGGAAGCTCCCATCTCACATGCAGTTCAGAATTTGGCTGATCAGAACAATGTATAAAGATTGTTCACAGAAACTTTCATCTGCCTGCGGTCAGTAGGAAAGCAGACTGAACTTAGTTTGATGAGGCTGTCTTATTAAGCACAAGTCAAACCTGAAAAGATGGTTCACATGTGGCTCTCGGAAGGCTACTTCGCCAAAATGGAGGCCTAGTGTAAATTGATTTCTTGACCTTAAAGAGTGATTGTTGTATTTTATTCGCAAGCGTAGTATGAATATTAACGACATCAACCGCCCAGCCTGGAAAACGGTAGCGATAGATCACAACAAGTGAAAGAAAGGTGTGAAAGACGGAGTAAACAAAGACTATCAGTCGTGAAAAAGGAGTATGGCTTTCGGAGAACAACAATGCCACAATAACGGTCAAGTTAGTGTTCACTCATCACAACTGGAATAAAACTTAATTCTCCGGGGTTAAATTGCATAACGGCAGCAGTAGCCGTGAGATCCTCCAAGAAAAGCGGATGCAAAGTACACGTGGATGATAAATCTAGAATGTCAGTATTGTTAAACCACTGGAGAAATAGTGAGAATTTCGTGAGTAGTTCGCCCTGCCTCATGCCTAATACCAGAAATCATTATAGCGTCAACCTCATATAGTAATTTTCTGGAAAACAGACAGCAACCTTACGGCGTCTATTTAGATTACAAAGGAAAACGTAAGTCAAAAGATAACTGCACGGCCTAAACGAATAACCCATCTACACATTTTGTCTATGATAATTTCTCCCGAGTACTAGAACCAATCAAAAGGAACAAAATGTTTCTAAAGAACATTCTTCAGTCGACACCTTAAGGACGAGCCGAATTTACAAGGGAACGTGAGTGAGTCCGTTTAATTTCGAAAATACTCATTAAATTAGGAAAAAACACTCGAGCTGCTCTGTAAACAAAAAAGTAAGACCTTGAAGAAAAACAACCAATTTTAGGTGAACCAAATAGTTCAACAGATTTCGAAAATTGTCATTTGGACTGTTCTTAGAAGTCGCCGTCAAATTATAAATAAACAGAAGAAAAATTTATATCATGAGTAAGTTCTCTTGAAGTTATTGTATCAAATTATGGCACTCAGTAAAAAGATGTCATAAACATGCTTAAAGACACAAGTGTAGATGCGGGCACAGAAAACATTTCCGTTCCGTTACTGAACGTACTTAAAAAGAATGCCACTGTGAACCGCAATAAACTTTCGCACACTGGACAGATACGGTGAAATCGGTGCATTTCGGGATATTTCGTTCCATTTCGCCTGTAGATCAGAATCCTTGCATTCTGAAAAGAGTGAAGACAAAACAGATTAGTGCATAACGTGATGTCGTCAAATGGTTAAGAAAGAAACGCCGTGTCAATGCTTCACAGATAGAAATCATGAGAGAACATGGGGCGGACAATATCTCCAGTTCTCCAACTTTGCCCCAATAGCATACAAGCGGGGTTTGATCAAAACTCTATTTCATAGGGCTAGTCGTATTTGCACTCCTGATAAGCTGCAGAATGAACAAGAAATGCTGAGGAAAACGTTGCTGGCAAATGGATATCCTGAAAAGTTAATAGATATTCACAGCAAGGCGACCAAATGCAATGGACAAGTGCAAACAGCTCAGAAGAAAGATATATTTCTATTTTTGCAATTCAAAGGCGATCACCTAGCAAACGACTTCAAGTACAAACTGAAGTGTGCCCTATCCCGTACGTATGCGGCTGCCCAATTACGCTTGGTTCAAACCACCAAAGGACCAGTTCTACACAATCGTGAACGCAGTCTGTCTGACCATCCTGTCTCTCACGTTGTCTATCAGTTCACTTGCAGTTGCGGTGACGTTTACGTAGGCAGAACAGACCGACGGCTATCTCAGCGTGTGGCCGAACACGTCCCAAACTGGTTAAAACAGCGCATGACACAACAACCGGAAGCCGGTGAATCTGGTACTCGAAGCCCCGCATCATCGACTGCAAGACACCTTATGATAACAGGTCACCAGGTGGTCCCACTTAACTCTTTCAAAATATTATTACGTCATCAGAACCCGAAGCTACTGGCCTTTAGCGAAGCCATGCTGATTAGAGCTCACCAGCCGATGCTATGTGCACAAAAGTGGGTGAAGCAACCTATAGGGTTGCCGTGGTGGTGATGACATAATTCGTGGTGTGATTGTATGCGTGTCCATACCCTGTCTATCTCTAATTGTCTGTCATATATAACTTGCATGTTTTACGTTTGCGACTGATGAGAGTAAACGAAATGTTAACATATCGCAACATACGTCTTCTTTCTGCGCTGATGTTTAAGATTAATAACACCGGATATGAAAACAAGGACTTCATTTCTGGTAATGCCGAACATTCGAAACCTGTCTGATAAGGTCTGATCAGTCTGTACACAAATGATACTTAGCTTTATCAACTGGTGATGTGGTTCAAAACAGTGTTCGTAACAAACTTGATTATGCCAATCATTGAGTAAGAATTCTCCGAGGAGAATCCGCTTGGAAACAGACTCTCTACTGAATGCTACAAAATATTACGTTATACAAATTTTATTTTAGGTGATTTAAACAGTAATGCAGTCAGTGACAAAGTAGATGACAGTTACAAACGTTACTTAATACAGTGGTCAAAGCTTTTATAATTCACAAATTGCTTTATCTAACCACAGTCAGTTTCAATAGGTGCGATAAAAGCATGGTCGTAGAATGAAAAAGGAACCGAATTTTCATAGGTTTTGCAATGAAGGCTTTTCGAACTAAGCGTCGACGAGCTGTCACATTATAATGAAAATCAACCCTTTCGGAGCAGTCTACAGAACTCGGAGACGGAAAAGATCAACAAGCAACACCAATGATAAGATCCATCGGTGCAATATATCGACTAGAGTGAAGAAAGAAAGAAATCATAAGCTAACTCCATACATATACTGGTCTGTCATTAGTCAACACCATGGGAGACGCATGTTCAAGGTCAACAACTTCTGCACGCAGAAGACTGGTTTGCTATCCATGGCCACCGGCGCCTCAAAGAACTTACGGATAACGTGCTTGCGGTAATCTGATTTTTTACTGATTGTCACTATATTTGAAGCACAAAAGAGGACACCAGCACTGTGTGGGTTTAACCGTTGATATCGTCGTCACCCTTCTAAACGTATTGCAAAGGAGACAGGACTTCTTTTCAGATAACTGTGTCACTGTCTCAGACAATACGTTTAGAAGGGTGACGACGATATCAACGGTTAAACACACACAATGCTGGTGTCCTCTTTTGTGCTTCAAATGTAGTGACAATCAGTCAAAAATCAGATTACCGCAAGCACGTTATCCGTAAGTTCTTTGAGGCGCCGGTAACCATGACTAGCAAACCAGTCTTCTGCGTGCAGAAGTTGTTGACCTTGAACCTGCGTCTCCCATGGTGTTGACTAATGACAGACTAGTATACGTACGGACTTAACTTATGAGTCTGAGCCATTTGAAGGAAGACGCTGTGTATCGTGCTACGCATGTGAAATATGCAATCTATGAGAGTTGTTGAAAATGCTTTTGCCCTGAATTTGCAAGGCATCTAGTCAAGCGAATAACCTAAGTAGAATGTGAACAAGTTAACGTCAAAATGGAAACTGACTATAGCCTTGGAAGTCTTGCAGGATGGAGCCGCCGAGTCCAGCACGGAATTTCGCCGACAAGAATGCACCACTGATCAGCAGATGACACAGGATGCGCATCTTATTCGCATGGAACTATAAGTACAGACACAAAAAAATGGAAGGTGAGTAAGATCGATCATAACAGACAGGACGAAATAACTGTTTATAAGAAACCAATATCACTCAAAATACACAGTCATAAGGTCAATGACTCGTCTGCCGCGACGGCAACCGTTCACCCAATCAGTAATCGACTTAAGCAAGAAGTGAGGAGGGTAAATGCTGGCAAGGGATGTTGAAATGAGAATAGGTACCAGTAGGTTAACCACCATAAGTCTGGCCTGTCTCCATATCTGGAATTCCTGTGAATCGTACAAATTGTGCCAGAAGACATTTGAGGAGAGGATAGCTATTCGGATTCATTGACAAGAATTTTACCGTCGTTTACCTGAGCTATCGAAGACGTAACTGCAAACACTTAGGTGGGGTAGTGACAGCCGTAATGCACATGTTTTTCAGTTGCAACCGAAATATCGTATGCAACTGGACTATTCGCTTGTAAAGAACATGAGTCATTACGTTGCTTATTAGAGTTACGATGCACCGATTTTGTGTGTGAATTCTCTGCATTTTATCTTCATTGATCTAAAAACCGGAGCTCTTCTAGAACACGTTATACAGCCGTCAAGTACCAGCAAAAACCACTGCTGAACTTGCATCAATGAGAATTATGATTCACATAACATCCGAGTTACGGTTTGAAATACGTAGGTCTAACAGTTCTGTTTCAGTTCAACAACATTTTCATTGATAAACAATAAACAACACGGTACAAAACACAAAAGGCATACTGAATGAGATAGGTCCATTTTGAGTTTATCAACAACTATATTACCGAAGACGTCAATACGGATTAACAGCCAAAAATGCGTGTTACAGTACAAAATAAAAACGAATTAGTGAATGAACTAGTTTTCAGTAATCCACCAACAAGCTAACTACATAAAGGTCATATCAAGCAAAAACAAGTACTCAGGCCCTATTTAGAATAAATCCAAGTATGAAAAATACGAACTCCTGTTGAACTCGAATTTGTGAGGGGGGGCAGAATGCTCAAACAGGAAAGGTGTTCCACCAGCTGAGCTACAAAGGTACGTCGAGAACTCAGAAGTCTAACATTTAGACTCAGTTACTCACCCATTTCGATGTGCTATATGAAATTCATCAAATAATCCAGATTGACAACCTCCGGAAATGAATTACTCTAAGAGACTGAAAGCATCAGATGTAAACGGGATCGAAACTCTGGAGCAGCCATGTAGTAATTATGAAGCACAATATGGAAAGAAGAGAGCGACTGCGAGATGAAAGCAGTTGTATATGGTGGGTGCGTAAGGAAAGTGTTGGATTAAATAATAGTAGTCATAATGTGGTGGATTAACAAACCGGAAGTGTGAGTATTCCAACTCTCGGCGGAATACCTCAACTCGGCAGTGAGGTAGGTCCAAAAGTTCACAGCGAGCGGATCGCGGACAACACGGGCGACCAGATGAGCCATCGCACAACGAGATTGGACCAACGGAAGAGACATAGCAGGCAGAAAACTCCCCGACAGAAAGCGTCGGTCACACACATAAACTGGGCAGAAATGCATACAAAGTGAGCGGAAACCGCGGCTTGTTGTGGACCTTAATTCTGGTTCATGAACGCGAGCGCGCGCGTGGCATGACAATCAGTGAGTTAGACAATAAAGATTGTACTTTACTAGACGCCTTTTCGCTACAATAGGACTAACAAGGTTAACACGGGGTAGGACGGTGTCTTTGATCAAGGTCGCCCTCGTAAACCCTAGCAACCTCACGTTTCGATTACACTTAGTAAGTTAACGAGTTCAACCAGGTGACCTGCCTCCAAAACGAGTTTCACGATCGAACGTTGAGGTATTTGCGTTTGTCGCATCGAAACCCAAGATAACCACTTGGACAGATGTTCGGCTATCTTCGACTGTAGGCCCTGTTTCGTGCTATCTCAGTACATATCATCACAGTAGCAAAACAGCTGACGAAATAGATGGAAGACAGAAAGATCCAGCGTGTCACGTAAAAGATAGGGGAGAGTAATTCTTCTGACAGAGAGCCATACACATGACTCAGTAATAGAATAAGTTCGTTCCACAACATATCTGGGCTTATGACGGACATGGTTAATTAAATGATCCTCTTGATGGAAAATAATTTTAAAAAAATAAGGGTCTGTTAGCAGCCTAGACAACCCCATCTTAATATATCGATATTAGGATTGAGTGATTCACTAAGGACACAAGTTAAACTATTAGGTAGCAAATGCTCCAGTTTCTTTAAAAGTAACTGTCATCCGGGGCTGGCCAGTCAATCCCCCCTCTCTGTTGTCTTGTAACATGTCCACGATTGGTCGTCAACTCAAGTTATGCATAAAAAACTGGAGGCCCCTTCATTGTTGCTAAATTTCAAGGTTCTGTCAAAGAACGTTAATACACCACAGACTTAAGTCTACCTTATAAATTTATACGATCAGACTAGAGAGTTCGCTGACACATTACAACATAGGTTGAATCCATGCAAAATTGATTGGAAATGCACATCGGTTTACGTTCGGTCTAATATGACAGCACGGCTACTGGTATCTAAACAAGTTAGGAGAGTTGAAAAAGGTATTTTCTTCAAACCCAGACAAGTATTCTGGTGAAGCGATTGCAAGCACTACAGTTCATGTGTATGAAATGAACGACACAGGCGAACAAAGGTTCAGACTCAGTTACACGCTGGATGTCAACGGGTTGACTGAAACACAAATAATGACAATTCTTGGAACCTGGAGAATGTATAGATACATTACGGATGCTAAATATAAATGGCTGAAACCAATCAGTATTCTGACATAACAAACGCGAACTAAACCGAAAATACATAAGAGAGGCGTTCCGTTGAGACCCATTCTTGCATTAACAGTTCGCCGTATCGTAAGCTAACCTGATGGTTTATAAAAACCTTCAGTTCGTTGTGTTAAAATTTCCTTTCAGCTGGGACAGACTCTAAAAGTCACTTCAGTAGGTTCGCACACGATCTCGGTTCGTTAGTTACGAATGGAGCCCATCGTAACACAATGGGCTTTTAATGCAACACGACCTCCATTCAAAAACTCTGCGTCTCATCAGAGTATCCTAGGGAGCACATTCTTTTACACAACCAGACCGTTTGATATGACTTCGATGGATGTGCATGCAAACAAATCGGCTGTGTACACTAGAAAGTAACGTTTCAGATATCATATTGATAACGCCAACCTCTACACACGTCACATAAATGAGATATCTATAGTTTCATCGGTCATAGTCATTTTGACACAATTTGGTGTCCTGAGGAGAAGAACATTAATGGAAGTTTGACCTTTTCAGATTTAGATGAGATCCAATTGTGAAAAGTCAGAGATTCGGCTGGATTCGAACTAGCGACAGAAACAGCATGTCTGAACGCGGCAGGCGCTCTATCAGCCGAGCTACGAAGCCAGGCCAGAAGCTCATCAGTAGTCCAAAGTAGCAGTTCTGTTAACAGAACGAGGTTTTCATCTAACAAGTATCTATACCAGAACAAACTTCAGTCTCTTTTATCATCAAATAGCTGCTTGACACCGTCCCCGAACAGCTCGGTTAGATACTTAGGATTAAATAAAATTAGTCAAAATGGTATAAATCAAGCTTGCCAGTTAGTTTTTTTGGTACTTAATGTTGATGTTGCCGAAGTGAACTCGCTTAAACAAAGCCGCAATAAATTGGCCCGAACATCCATCGTTTAGTATAGGCGTGTTCGGTTTTTTCTCAAAACTTCATGTTCCTTTGTCTAACGTATAGCCTTTACACTCAAGTTACACAAGTGCATGTTTTCACAATGTACAAAACAGTAAGCCAGTTACACCACATAATGCACTTTTGCTGATTCGAAGACAGAAACAAAGAAATCTTGGATATAATTCGAACATCTGTAAGTCAACAGCCGGAGGAGAGGAGAGAATGTAAAAGTTTTTTGGATAAATTCAAAACCCAACAGTTTCAATAACAGAGGAAAAACTTACGAAATGAAAGAGTTTGTGTTCCAGATCATCCAGTTTCGTTGCTAACAACCAGTGAATGTACACCTGGTCAACCGGTCTAGTTCCTTTGACGAATTTGGCGACCCCGTCAACTCTGGTACGCTTCGAATAATTCAATGAAGCAACCCCAATGGTAGGTTGATGAAAACCAAGTCTAGCAAACGAAGTAAGACCAGTTGTACGTCCACATATGATATCTTGAACTACATTGGTAATTTCTTGGCTTCGGAATCTAATCCATCCTTTTGGGAGTTTGCGAAGATCCAGTGCGGTCAAGTTGTCTTCTGTTGATGACGTGTCGCATTCAGCATCTTCATCATCACCAAAACCAGCAAGCAAAGGTCGTAGGCCGCTAAGAAGAATGTGAAATGCTAGGGCAGGCAGGTGAACTCGTGTTTTCTTCGCCACAGACTTATTAGGTTTGTTCGGTCCGGTTAACAATGCATGTATCTTCTGCTCAAAACTGAACCAAAATTCCATGTCCTCCATCGTAGCCAATTCCATATCCAACTCTAGCCATAGGGAATCTACGGGATCTCGCTTACTCTCATCAGTTTCTTGACAGTTTAGCAACCAGGCATCCAATAACGTGTGTAATTCAGTTCCTGCCAACGGTCGTGGTGAGGCGCATATAAATGCGAGTGCAGCTAAGGTTAACTGGGAGCCACACATGGCTTCGACACGAGCAATAACGTGTTGGACAAGTTTGGCAATGGAATCTGGCAGCTGTTTGAGTTGCGCATCAAGCTGGATAAGTGAACCAGTACAGTATAAATAGCAGATGGTAAAACAACATCTACATGATTGTTGAACTACATGAAAATTTTGATAACGCGACCAACTAGTGTAGGAAGTTAAAGAACAGATAAAACATGACAGACATTTAATGACTTACGACACGACTATCTTCTTTACAGGTACATACAAAAGGACATCACAGAAAGCACATGACATAAATAACAATTGAATTTGCCCACACAGACAATTTCATAGAATGAAAAACAGTCAGAACTGTACCAAACAGGAGACAGTTACTTTCATTGCAAACAACACTGATAGACGGACAAGTAGGTCCAGTGATTACTCTCAGCAGAGCAGTTGAATGGATGATCTTACGTGTAATGGATGAAAGGCTCTTTAACGTCATTGAAGCAACGAATCGACAACAGTCTGGGACAAGGTAAAGCTTTGGCAATCAACCACATATAAACGTTCCTAGTCGTGTTAAGACCACTGAAGATTTTAAACTTCCTTCCTTTCAAGTTGTTAAGCGTTTCTGCATGTGAAGTTGCAAGGACAGTAACTGAGCTTGTACGTCTACGATGACCATGAAAAGGTTCTCTAAGCCATAACATATGACAACTTGTGAGGTCGCAGAGACCTAAACACCAGTTCGAGTAACTACTGCTCTACGATAGGCTGGAGTTAACCAGTGAAAAAAAATCAACATTTAGCTGTATAACATTCTCACCAGTTTAATGCGGAAATTTGATGAAACCCGACAGGTATAGTTAGTTAGGATGTATCAGCTGGAACATTGCTGCCAATGAGCAAAGTCACGGACGCAATCGGGTAAACACACGCAGGAAGTTAATTTTGTTTACGCATAAGAAGACTTCTGTAACTTTCTGAGGATGCCTTCTATCCATTCGTACAATGTAAGTGTCTACACAAGACATACAGCGGTGTAACTGAGACAAAACTGTGTACTGGAATCACCAGATGCTGAGTGCGTTGGAGTAAACGGAGGTCACGGTTTTAATGTATGTACAAACACAGTGTACAGATGCAAGTTCAACCTACTAAGCGGTTTAAGCCAATAACACGCTCAACGCACCTTGAAAGGCAAATTTTCAGCATAAGATATATGGTTAACCAGTGATATAATCGGGAAGGTGCGTTTAACAGTCACGCGAAGTCGAAGGTCGGACCACTTTGTTACCACTAAACACCTCAGTAGCACACAGATGAATACGGAATTCCGATTCCTCGTAGTGATCAGATCTCGCGACTCAGTCAATCAAGCTCCGGGTAACACCATTTTCTTGTAACACAATAGGCCTTTAATTCCTACTTAAGTGTGTCTGCAGAGTAAATCTTCCTTGGTTTGCTGATAAGCCCAAAATAAGATGACGCTTCCGGTTAAACGAAAGAAACCTCATTCAGGTTTGTGTACAGTGAGGTTCATGTAGCTTTGTGATGAATAAACCCAGGAGCAATCAGAGCATAAATACAGATTTTCAGGATTCACGTCTAGATTGAAGTAGGACACTTCGATCACTAGCGCAGCCAGATAGACTTCATAAATTGGGACGGTGCTAAATGCATAAACCACTGGTCGGAGGAAAGCTAATCAGGTCATCTAACGACTTCAAAACCCAATACGAAATATGCGTTCGTCTAACACAGACAATCATTTCACAGTAACTTATTAAAGCCAACTGGTGGAGGACGCGCGTTGGACGTCAGTGGATGGTCAAACAACCTTCTAATACAATGACACCTACGGATCTTAGTTTGTTGGGCACGAAAAACGGGCACCTTAATACTGAGTATTCTCATACTTTTATTACATGGTGCAAAAATCCACAGAAAACTGCGGAGATCACTGTTTCAGGCAAACATACAGAAGTGTTTGTGTCGGGATTGGTAAGGCTGTTTCGATGTAGTTGCTTGGATCGACGGATTGGACGTAAATCAGATTAGAGCAACACAGGTAGAACCCAACTCCTCAATCTCCAAAAGTCAATTACTGGCTGGCCGTCAAACGGACTCTGAAACTTCGTTAAACCTTTTGATTAGTAATGAAAAAATCACAATAGTTGACATCCATCGGAACGAATACGAGTTACGGTGGCAGCCTATCAAACGAGTATCGAACAAGTACTGATCGAGGTTGAGCTCATCCTGGGAAAGATGATGTGAACACCTTTAACGTTCAAACGGACGTTGATATGATACCCTTCTGATCGACTCCAAAACTACGTTGTACGATTGATGAGGTTGTCAAAACAAAACCCATAGCTTCACTGGATTGTATCTCGTAAGCCATCTTCAATGTTTACGGTTGGAAATTATCCAGTCGGGAATATGATGAATGAACCTGTGACCAAGTACTCACTAATAAATGGAGGCTCAAAAATTGAAAGGACCTCATGCCCAAAATAAGTAAATGTTATCAACACAATCGCTCCACAGCCGATCAACTCAAGTCTATGCTTGCCAAATTAGGCTATCGTCAATGGCTCATTCTTAATTTACAGCCATTCATTTGTGCGTGTCCCACTAGCACTTTCCGACGACAACGATCGGAAGGTTTCTGCGATAAGCACACTGAATTCAGTCCAGCAACACACACGATAATCCCAGTGCAATCTGGGTGGTAGATTGAAACAATCTGTTTCCAATAGTAAGTTGTTTAATGGCACGTGTAGAGAAAGGGTATTTAGAAAAAACTGTGTGGCGACGGATGCAGAATATTTCACACTGATAGTAACGTACGTTTTCGTAGGTTCCATACAAGCGTAATTCATCACAAGCCAGCCTCAAGAAAAGCGGAATTTCTGCACTTCGATTGTTCACCAGCAGTGAGAGCTGAAAGAGGTTGGAGAAATGTCGGTAAGACATTACATAAAAACAGTAAGGAACAGGACAGAATGCTGTTACCTGTGGGTGCCCGCTATTAAAAAGGAGTAGATAACAAAACTGAGACAAAAAGAACTTACGCTAAAAGAACAGAGTATGTGCAACTCACCTTTAAAGTCTACTGAATAGTATAACGAACTGCAACGTGTTTATGAATATACACAACTGATGTTTACCCATAGTTCTCTGACGACACAAAAGCTACCCAATGTGTACGAAAGATATCCAACTGTTCTATTAATGTTTGAAGTGGTAGTTTCCGGGACACAAACCAAATGCAACAGAAACAGCCCCCTATGAGGGCAAGATGAAACGACTTCGAAATGGGCACGTTCTGCTAACCACTGGGTCTAGATGCTGCTTCGATGGTTCCAAAACATCTAGCCTATGTCAAATACTCTACTATGTCGGATTAAGCTGAAAACAACAGTTCGGTGGTCAGTATACGGCTGGCACTCAGAGCATCCCAACCCGGACATCAAAGCTTTAAAAAAATCCAAAAGACAAGTATCCCTAGGCGGAGACACAGTCAGGTATGATGAAACATCACAAGAGATGGTGCACTCCGCTGATTAGCTTCCACCGATTTGTTTAAACAAACAAGATTCTTAAGGACAAGCTATGCTGGAAACATTTACGAATGCGAGATGGAACAGTTCCAATTTGAAAAATCTCATAGCTACATCATTTTTTTATAACCTATACCTGAACATGCACACCAAGTCAACTGGTTCGGAGAGAGAGAGTTAGTTAGTTCAATCACCCTACAAACCTGATTGCCGAACGCCGATTCGCTCAACACCTTGCCATATCGACCGAACAGGGTGCGAACGGCCGCCGCGCGTTCCGATACATTCAGACCGCTGATGGTTAAAGCAAGGCAGTCTGGGCGAGAAGCCAAATCACGGGCGATTGTCGAGTTCACGTCACAGCTAATCACGAATCGAACATTCTAAAACGAAACGGAAACAAATTTGAGCAGATTCAAGCAGGCACAGGAAGTAAAGCAATGCAATTTGATGAAAAACAAATATTTCCATGCATTAAGCAAGTAACTAATTGGCAAGAAGTCGAATCAATTCCTGATGAACAGCCAGTAAAACTGTGATCAGAGGCATGAAGAGCATGATTTTCAAATTAAGTCTTGCAATCGACTCGTTTCAAGGTAAGAATAAGTCGCTCGAAAATACTCAATGAAGTCATGAGAACGACAAAGTAGCGAACACGACTTGTTTCTTGTGTCTGATCATCAGGCTAATTACAACACAATAAATATGGAAGCAGTAGCTAGGGTGAGTCAAAAAAATGGTCAATAGAGGTTATGAACAGCGTGTCTGGTATCGGTTACGCAATCACTGTTCCAAATACTGGGCTTGGTTAGTTGTGGGCCAGTGGAGATTACGTGTGTGTACGAACGTCTTCTGAGCACAAAGGTCAGGGTTGCGCAATCGGATACTAATGGCCAAGGCAACGGTCAACATTCGGAATCTCACCATATTTGATCTATTCCTTGGCATCCGGTATATATATATATATATATATATATATATATATATATATATCATGACAGTTGTATAGGCCCCAGAACCACTGACGGCACTCTACAATCGTTTTTAGTTTAATGGCCGTCCACCGGAAGCCTGGGAACACTTCACAAGCATACCTATCTTCGAAGGCGGGTACAGAGACGACACAGCCAACTACTGCCCAATAGCGTTGTTTTCAGTGGTCACTAAAATAATGGAGAGACTAATAGATGACTCTCTTCTGACGGCTTTCGTGCGTCACGAATCTGCTGATCGCTAGTGACGTTTGGACGAAGTCTACAGAAACGAGATTGACGATAGACGTGGTTTATCTTGACTTTTCCAAAGCCTTTGAAGAGACTACTGATCATTCCATTCAGCTGCAGAAACTGAATAGTTATGGCTTTGATACGCGCTTACTCATCTAGCTAAGAGAGTATCTGACTGGACGTAGATTCAACGTCAAGGTGAATGGACAGCAGTAAGAGTGGTTCCCAGTCAACAGCAGCGTTTCACAAGGATTAACCAAAGAACTTCTGTTATTCATCCATTTCGTTCTTCAACTAGCCAGTATAGTCAAATAGTGGATGTTGATGTTCGTCGATTACACAAATTTTTGCCGATTTCTAGACTACCCGAAGATGGGCCGACCCTACAAGGCAATTTGAAACCGTAAACCAACAATCCATAAAAAATAACTTGCCGTTTAATATCAACAAATGTATAATCATGCAAGTTCGTCATCAAAATTATACTGATTATTACCTGGGCAACACAAAGCTGCTGCCGTCAGCCGTGCACCATAGTGGTAGACAGTTTGAGTTTGTCTACAAATTGTGTTGCCATGGCTAATGAAGCATAACGAACCCTGGACCTTCTACGAAAATTTGTGGAACCTTCCGCACTGTAGTGTCTCCCACCATATCCACCTTCATAACGCGCCCACAAGTCTCTCGCCCTTACCTTGAGAAGGATTTGACACTTATTGAAAGTGTGTAGAGACGAGCCACTATATGAATTTCGGAGTTCAGAAAAACCCCTTGCACGGAAAGACTGGCAGAATTCGGTCAATTCTCAATTACTTACAGACATCTCAGAGGAGGCTCAATTTTTACTTACAAAATACTCCATAACCCGTGCCATCCGATAGCACACCTGCCTTCACTAAATAACGACGAATCCTTAAGAAGTCATTCACTGAAACTGAGTAGTGAAACAAGCAGGTTGCTATACAGACAGAACTATTTCACGATTGGAATCCGCTCACGTTGGACCGCACTACCCAATCCTGTGGTCATGGCTGAACCGGTTGAGAGTTTTAAAATATTACTTGACCGGCACTATAAATTTTCTAACCGTTATACTAGCTCAGTCTCACAGGACAGCGACTGCTCATGTCTGAACGAATTTTGTTTGAGTGTGTTTCAATGTTCGTTGACGAAATGATTGCAGCCAGCAGCTTCATTGAACTTACGGTCTATTCAGTTACATTCACTTTGCCTTTACATCTATCAACCGTCCAACACAATTTCTAACTGGCCAACACAAAGACAAGAACGCACAAACAAAGATCTTTCTCACTCCTGTAACAAACTATGAACCTATGACCCAGACAATTCTGTGGTGATAGCCTCGTAGTGGTGTTAGGGCATTAATAGCCAGAAGTATCATGTCACATGGAGAGTCAAGCGAAGGCATCGTACGGGCGCTTCGGTTCAATAAGAGGTAAATCATGTACTACACACAACCGACTTAATACTTTGACCCCGTTTAACAGCTAGAAGGTTACCAAATTAAGTCGTTGTATTGAGTCGCCGGCGTTGTCGACTCCATCACTAGCAGGGACAACACATTTAACTCAGCAGACCACCACCATGATCAAAATCAAGGAAAACAACGGGGCAGATGTCATAGCTGGTGATCAACCTCCACACAACTATGATTTATAAATAAAACGAGAAGAGGAGTAGATATTAGCGTATAAAACTAACTTGTTTAAACGGTAACATTGCAGACAAACAAATAATCGAAACGCAAGTGTTATCATAATCACGGAACCCATGAGAATGCCCACAAGGCACTGTGACTCGGGCCGCCGCCTCCATCCCCCCCAAAAGAAAAGTGGGATAGAACACCCCAAAAAATTAAACGTTACTAAGATGGTTGAGAGTTAAGAAAAGAAGATTAAGCAGTATAACTAGAAGTGCCACGGATGCAGGTACGACATTGACTGCGACACACCGCCATCTCGGATAGCGTCTCTACCCAGCGATTTGAGTGATTACGAGGACCCCATCCGGGCAGGCGACACCTACCCACTTTGCTCGGTGGAGCTGTTGGGGTCTTCGTATTTTGTCACTACGGTGTTGCTTGACCACCACGTGGTTTCCCCCAACTGTTGATGGTCTCAGTATATAATGTACCGTACGGTAAAT